>JASDQU010100095.1:226606-236989 GCA_032191745.1 Picea mariana
GTTATAGCTTTTTCTTTTCAATATATCGACACTTTGTTCCAAGTTTTGTATATCATTTTGTTTCTGGTTTAGTATTACTTTGCTATCTAAATCAAATTCAAGTGATATAATTTCTTATTGTTATACATACCTTGTTACTTCCAATTTGATAAAAGACATAACAGTTAAGGATTCAATTTATGAATGATAGCTTTGTCTTCTTTATGAATAGAATTATCATATATGAATTTGCCGCATAATAGGTTTCCCTTTTGCATGAATTCATAATCTGAAGACTGTTATGATTTATTTCATGTCTTGTTTGTCCTGTAACCTACTTCAGGAAGCATCATAGCTGATCCTTTGCGAGAAGCTCAAGGGCTAAATGGTGTGAATTTCTTCCTCCAACCAGCTTACGAAGCAATCATACACAGGGCAGACTTGGAGCGTATCCAGGTCAATTAGTTAGGTGTTTACTGTTCATGTTAAATAGTTTAATATAAATGATAGTTTAGTTAGATTTATATTACATTGTTTAATATCAGTAAGATAGATTAGATTGTTTAATTTCAGTAGTTTTTATTTCCTTTTCATAAAACATAAAAGATAAAAAATAGATTCTTGGTTGTCTCAGGGCAGCGAACACATGAGTTTTGTAGGTTTTAACTAAATCTGTAGGCTGTCCATAGTGTATATTTGTGGATAAGGAATAATATAGCTGATAATTAGGCAGTTGATTTGAGTTATTATAATCATAGTTAGTATCTTGTAAATATATAATAGTTAGTAGTTTATAGTTAAATTAGTGTAGTTAGTTTAGTTTGTTTTATTAGTTTAGTTTCTTTTATTAGTCTTATTTCTTTTCTTTGTTTTATTAGTTTCTAGTTTCCTTAGTTTAGATTATTTAGCTCAGATCATTTTCTCTTTGGTTTCCTTAGGAGACCTTAGAGCGGCCAACGGAGTCGTTAAACTCGTCAGGGTGGTCCATTCCAAACGGCTTGGGTTATTTAGACAACCCCGGACCGGTTCCACTCTCCCAGTTGACGGATGGACTATTTCGCCCGTCAACAAATGGCGCGAGAAGGAGGGCCTAAGCTTAATTAATGGCACGAGGTGGTCGCAAGACTCCTCCCCCACCTAATCGCACACCCATAGTGACTAGAAGCCGTTCACAAGATAGTATCCCCCCTCAAACAACAACTACTTCAACCGAAGATCCTCAGATCACAGTTGAACCAGCAACCCCTAATTCTACAGGCGGTGATATACAAGAAATTTTTAGACAATCTCTTTTTAAATCACATAAAGACTTTGATAGCCTTAGGCAACCACATCGCCCGTGGAGCCAACCTTTATACTTCTCCGAAGTTAGAGAACAATTAGGTGATATAGATCCCACTGTGAATCCTACGGACTCAGATACAAATCCTTCTGCAGGAGGATCTGGGATACCTCCTTCACCTCCTCCTTCTCCACCTCCTTCATCTCCTTCCTCTTCAGGGGGAGATTCCTCTTCGGACGAAGGAAATCCACCTTCATGTCCTCCTACACCCACTACCCCAATGGCTAATCAGAACAACCCTGCTAGACCATGGTTAGACCAAGATGCTGTAGCTGTACCTGGACCTCAACATCCTTTGCCTAAGCATCCTGAAAAATGGCTTACTAAGTTTGATCCCGATTCTAAACAGGTAGCAGAAGACCATATTAAGAAATTTATGTTAGACATCAGACTCCGCAACATTGAACATGAAGACGTAGTCTGTAGGTTGTTCCCTTACACCTTTGAGGGTAATGCGTCCACTTGGTATTTTTCCCAACAGCCTCGCACTATAGCATCTTGGGAAAAGTTTGAGTCAATTTTCTTAGAAAATTTCGGAGATGGAAAACCTCCGGAAGTCTTAGTCATGGATCTTTCAAATTTAAAAATGAATGCTAAAGAAAAAGTCAAGGATTTTAATCAAAGATTTTTGACCCTTAAGAATAGAATTCCCACAGACTCTATGCCTGCAGAAAGCCTTGTAATAGCTTATTACACTAAATCTCTACATAAAAGTATAGCTATTTGGGTGAAAAGATACAAAAAGGCAACGTTGTTAGAAGCCTTTGAGGAGGCTACTCAAATTGAAAAAGATATACTTAGCCTTAAAGATTCCTCTAGAAACGAGACTGAAACTGTTTCTTCTTCCAAGAAAAAGATTGAGATTCTCCCCAGGCCGACACAAAACAAAACACAACCTGAAAACTCTGAGTTGGAAAATTTAACCAAAGTTGTTCAAAAGTTATCTAATCAAGTCGTAGATTTAAAAAGGTCAACTGAGGAAGCCTCTTCGAGTAAAGGACCCTACAAGCCTCCTTTTCGAAAACCTTTCCCAAACAACCGACCTAATCCCAACCCTGAAGGCATGAACCTAGAAAGTTTACAATACACTCTCCAATCGATTCTAGGAGCTCAGGATGACTTGATCCCTCCTAATTTTCCTCAAGAGGAAGTCAAGCAGGAAACTACCCAAGAAGAAGAGTCTTCTCCAAATATCTTCGGTCACCTCTCAGATAGTATCTTCCAAGATAACTTTGAGACTGTGCACCCTTACAATACTAGGAGTAAGGCCGCAAACAAACCCCCTGCCGATAACACCACAAATTTACCTTCAAAGCCACCTAAATCAGTGGAAACTAGACAGAGAAATTCTAGCCCTAAATTAGATTATGATGTTGTCGAATATCTTAAGAAATTAAGGGCTAACATTTCCATTTATGAATTGTTAAAATTTCCATTTTTGTTACAAAATATGTTGCAAAATATTTCATACAATAGCAAGAATGGTAATTCGAATGGTAGCAAGGTTGGACAAAGCAAAGTGCCACAGAAGTCTTCCACAAAAGATAATTCTGGTTCTCAAGATAAAGGAAGCCTTCCTGTAACAAATGTAAATAGTGTAAATAACAATGTAAATAGTGTAAATAATTCCGATAAAGTAGTAGTAGAAAATGCGAGTAAGAAATCACAAGTAACAACTTTAAATACTCGCAAGAACGTTCCTCCTT
Organism: Picea mariana; assembly: GCA_032191745.1. Taxonomy (NCBI): domain Eukaryota; kingdom Viridiplantae; phylum Streptophyta; class Pinopsida; order Pinales; family Pinaceae; genus Picea; species Picea mariana. The sequence continues at coordinate 229,634 of JASDQU010100095.1, forward strand.
TTCTTTTAACTTTCGAAATCTTCAACAGAAATGTGCATAATTGCATGGTTGACTCAGGAGCATCATCAAATGTGATGCCTTGGTTAGTCTGCCAAAAGATTAATGCCAAAGTAGAACCATCATCTTTGAAAATAATACAACTTGATCGAACTGATGTAAAAGTTATGGGCGAATTGAAAAATGTATTGATTAGATTATCATCTAACCCAAAGGTTCATTAGTTTATTGATATAATTGTGGTTGATATTCCAGAAGTGTATGGTATGCTTTTGAGCAGGGACTGGTCGGAGAAACTACATGGTTACTTCGCGACGGACTGGTCTCACTTATGGCTTCCAGAGAACGGTAAGCCCAACAAGATCAGGGTGAACCGTGAGCGTTACCTCAAGTTCATGGTAATAGACTTGAATGACCCCAATGAGCCATATACACCTCCGGATGACTCACCTGAAGTCCAAGGTATGGACACCTACTTCGGAAATTTCATGGCTGAAGTTTCACCTATCAACGATCCTCAACAACAATCCGAGATCAAAACATTTACGCAACCAACAACTTCTATCCAAAAGTCCTGTGAACCTGATAAGAATCAAATTTGGTCTTTATACTTCGATGGTTCCAAGTCTAAAGAAGGAGCTGGCGCAGGCTGCATCATCATTGATTCTGCAGGTAATAAAACATTATTGGCTTGTAGACTAGAATTTGAATGTACTAACAATGTTGCAGAATATGAGGCTTTGTTACAAGGTCTCAAAAAAGCCGTAGACATGCACATTCAAAATCTAATTGTATTCGACAACTTTGAGATAGTGGTCAGGCAGGTTTGAAATTCTATACATTGTCTTACCCCGCATCTCAAGTGTTACCAATCTGAGGTATGGAATCTAATAAACAAATTTTCTGCTTTCAATATAAATTCCATTCCTAGATCAAGTAATGCTGAAGCAGATCTACTTGCTAATGTTGCCTCTAAACTTCTTCCTGCAGACGGTTTATCCCCAAGCGCATTCTCCATAGAACTATTGTTTTGACCATCTATTCCTGACAATATCACAAGCTGGAGGGTATTTGATGACGATCAGCAGATCATCAACTTTCTGCATATGGAAGAAACCTTCCAAGGAGCTGTGATTGATGAACAAACGCATGACGATAATTTGCATGACTTTACGGTAATACCTAATCCGAAACCTCCTGAAGCTCTATCGGACATGGTAAACTCCTTACCCAAATCTATTGCTAGATTAGAAAAGTTCTATGATTTTGAAGATAAATTCAAAAAAACGGTCAATTGCAAAACTAATAGTTCCTCATTAGCTTACGAAAAAGTCAATCTGGGAACTAGTGAAAACCCTCAGTGTATCAATCTAGGCTTGGGATGTAGTAAAAAAGAAAAAGCTGCTTTCATCAAATTATTTAAAGAATTTAAGGATGTATTTGCTTGGACTTATGAAGATCTTAAGACATTCGATCATAATATTATAGAGCATGTCATCCCAATGAAGCCCCAAACCTTGCCTTTCCAACAAAAACTGAGGAAAATGCATCCAAAGTTAGAACCGACCGTACAAAAAGAATTGAATAAACTCCTTAGTGCTAAAATAATTTTTCCTGTTAGACATACTCAATGGGTATCAAACCTCGTCCCAGTGCGTAAGAAAAACGGGGAAATTCGACTTTGTGTCGATTTTCGGAACCTCAACAAAGCGTCTGACAAAGATAAATATCCTGTCCCTTCCATGGAACAGATACTACAACAAGTATCTGGTTCTGAGAGGCTATCCTTGCTGGATGGTTTCTCTGGGTACAACCAAGTTTTAATGTCTCCGCCAGACCAGTTGAAAACTACCTTCTGTACCCCGTGGGGCACTTATTCTTATCGCAAAATGCCCTTTGGATTGATTAACGCCGGTGCTACCTTTCAGAGAGCAATGGATATTGCTTTTAGAGGCTTGATCAATCACTCTGTAGTAGTCTACCTAGATGATGTGACCGTTTTCTCCAAAAACAAAAACGATCATATAGCTCACCTATGAGCTGTTCTGCTACGATGTCGTAAATACAGCATCTCCTTAAACTCTAAGAAGTCCATTTTCGCAGTAGAACATGGTAAACTACTAGGTTTCATTGTGTCTAGTGATGGAATAATTATTGACCCCGAGAGGACCCAGGTCATTGCCAAACTTCCCCCACCGACCTCCAAGAAATCCATGCAGTCCTTCCTAGGCCAGATCAATTTCGTGAGAAGATTTGTCCACAGTTTCTCCGAAATGGTCAGACCTCTCCAGAACATGATAAAGAAGGACACCCAATATCACTGGGGACCTACTGAAAACCAAGCTTTCAATGACATAAAGAAGGCCATAATCGATGCTCCGTCTCTCATGAGTCTTGATTTCTCTCAAGACTTCACACTTTATACTTTTGCCTCTGATCGTTCCTATGCCGCAGTCCTTACTCAAAAGAACTCTGAAGACAACGAAGTACCAATCGCCTTTATGAGCTCTGCTTTCAAAGGTGTTGAACTTAACTACCCAGTGGTCGATCGGCAAGCCTACGCTGTCTTCAAGGCAGTCAAGCATTTCCGATCTTATCTTTTGAAGTCGAGGATGAAGATCATTGTCCCCTACCCTGCCGTTAGGAACTTGTTAGTGCAAAAGGAGTTAGGAGAGAAAAGAGCCAACTGGGTCACCTCCTTGCAGGAATTTGACCTAGAGATCACCCCAGCACAGATCGTGAGAGGCCAAGGGTTATGTAAATTGGTAGTTGATTCAGAAACTGAACTAAAAGAAGATAATGATACGTCTGACCTAGAACACCATGATCAGAATCTGATTTGTTGTACAAAAAACTTCGTGAGCCCCTGGTATGACAATATTAGACACTGTCTTCAACATGGATCAACACCTCGTCATCTTGACCCTGCTAAAAGAAGAGATTTGAGAATAAAGTCAGCCTCCTTTCATCTAGTTAACGGTATACTGTTTCGTCAAAATTTTTATGGCGTACTGATGCATTGTCTTGAAAAGGACGAAGCAGAAAAAGTTTTGCTCGAGTTGCATGCAGGTGAAGCTGGTGGTCACTTCGGTGGCGACACCACTGCTCATAAAGTCCTAAGAGCCGGTTACTACTGGCCTACACTCTTTAGAGACGCCCATGCCTTATGCCGAAAATGCATCATTTGTCAAAAAGCATCAGGGCGATTGCAAAAACCAGCCTTCCCTTTGCAACCCGCCACAGTTGATTCTCCTTTCCAGCAATGGGGCCTTGATATCATCGGTCCTATTAACCCTCCATCCTCACAGCAACACAAGTATATTGTGACAGCCACTGATTACTTTACTCGATGGTTTGAAGCCGCTGCACTGAAAACTGTTAATACAAGTCAGGTAATTGCTTTTTTGAACTCGCATATCATTACCCGTTTTGGCATACCTGATTGTCTAGTTTTTGATAACGCTTCATACTTTTCTTCTCTTGATATGAGTAACTTTTCCTTAGAAAAAGGAATAAAGCTAAAGTACTCCACTAGTTATTACCCCCAGGGCAATGCCCTAGCAGAGTCAACCAACAAGAACTTGATCAAGATTATCAAGAGAACCGTGGCTGAAAATCACAAGAACTGGCACAACGCACTACTTAATGCACTGTGGGATGATAGGGTAACACCCAAAGCCGCTATAGGTAACTCTCTCTTTTTCCTTGTTTATGGCAGAGAGGCCATTTTACCTCCTCATGTTCTTCTTCCGTCACTCCAATTGTCACAAAAGGTTCAAGAAGAAGAATGCCCTCCTTTAGAAAGCCGTATCAACACTTTGATGAAATTAGAAGAAGTAAGAACTCAAGCCAAGCATAAGCTAAACCAACATCAACAACTGATTAAAAGCTGGTTTGATTCTAGTTCTGCTTCTGATAGAAATTTTGAAATAGGCGATCTCTTTCTAAAGTGGGACAAATCGCATGAAGGGAAGGGTGAACACACTAAATTTCAAAATCTGTGGCTTGGGCCATTTCTGATTGCTGAAAAGTTGGGTCCTAGTTCCTTTCGCTTGCAGAGTCTTGAAGGGCAGCTTGACACCTACCCGGTGAATGGCCAAGCCCTGAAAAGATACTTTCCCTGATTTTTTTACCTTTGTATATCATGTAAATATTTCCTTTTGTTTTTATTTTGTTTTTGTTTTTTATTTTCTGGTTTTGATTTGATTGATCAGTTTGGTGTGTTTTCAAAACCTATGCATGCCTATACACTGAGCCATTCAGACATAGATCCTTGAAAAATCTCTTCACTGAAATAACTTCTGGAAAGATTGTGCATACATCAATGATATATATTTCTGAGAATGATATTGGAAAATGTTGTTTGAAAGAAGTTTACTAATTTCAATCTTTAAGTGAAGTTCGTCGTGATTATCTTTATCTTTTTACGCTGTCCCTTTTCCGTAAGAATGACTCAAAAGGATGTCTCCCTGTCAAAGTAAGTGGTTTTATAAATAAAACATTTTTGGAGATGAATAAGGACAGTGTTTAAAAAATTCTGATGAGGTCTGAAAATATGAGAAAATATCAAGATTTTTCAGCGTCACACCGCTCAACCATCTACAAAAGAAAAACAACATAAAAATATCAATAAGAGCTGTGGGAAGTGTTTGCAAACCCGCCGGGATACTGAACAGGTCCGCTGGCAGCGGGGCAATGCAAGCATGGCGCCGAGACAACTTTGTCGGGGTACTAAACAGGCCTGCTGGCAGCGAAGCAATGTCGGGTAAATGAAAATCTAAAAAAATTACATGAAACCTCTTTTAAAAGTCCTTATTCTAATCTAGAGCTTCTTGACAGGATAAAGACGTCCGAGTGGGTTAAATGGAAACCCTGTCGAGGCTATGAACGCCTGCTGGCAGCAGTGTCTATGCCAACAGTATTGAAGATTCTATCATAAAAATTATGACTTGTTGATCTTTAAGACTGTTATTGGTTTTCATCCTTTAAAACTTCGCTGGAAAAGATAATTGATGATGATGAAGTACAATTTTTCTGTTTGTTGTTTAAGTCAAATTTTTCTTTGCTGTCCTGATCTGAATTCATTGCTTTTCACAGAGATAACTGCTTCGCCCAGTGTGTCGCCATTGTTGGCAGCCAACCCAAATTTTTGATTGCTCTCAAAAAGCTGCCTACACCCCTTGTGGTATTATGACAAGTCATTGTCGCATTGTGCTTCTAGACATTCGTCTCATTTTTGAGACAATTACAATTCAATTTCGATTTAGTTTTCACAACTGCAAGTGTGAAAACACCTCTTTCGTCGCTTAAATTGTCATCGTTTTTTGGTTGATTTGCTGAAAGACACTTGACTACTGGTTTACCACATGACTACTAAAGGTTTTCTCGAATTTATGTCTTGATTTAGATATGTTTGATTGCTAAACCTTTGGGCATAAAATTTATTGGTTTTGTTCTGATCTTGTGAAAATTGTAATGGATTTGGTCTTATGTGTTTTTATTCTTATTGCTATAGACTCACCACTCGTTTATTATGTGAGAAATTTTTGATTGCATGGTTCTAAAACTTTTGAATACAAACATTTAAATATGCAACGAATACATTGGCAAGTTTATAAGGCCTATTAGCAATAGTTTGAAGGCGCATGGGTTAATCATATCGGACTTTACAAATCAATGCTTGGGATATTATATGCAAAGTGGATAATACGTTGAATGTTTCATAATCCCAAGCTATGTGTTAGCATTGAACCTTGTGGTTAAACGATTGATTGAAATGGTGGAATTGGCACAGTATATCGATAGTTAATGTTGGGTACTGTGTTTGATTAAACTTAACACTTGGCGCACAATTATCACATGAAGTGCTGGTTCTGACTCGGATGAATGGCACGTAGAGGCGATGATTCACCTATTTGTTGGTTGATACGTTTGTTTTAACTGATTATGGTTTTAACAGCTCTGTACAGGTTATTAATGCAATGCGTGGAGATGGTAATCCCACCACCTTCGCACACATAGAGTTGTTTCCGGTCTCGTCGAGCATTCAAGCTATTGAAACCCTATCGTTTTCACTTTGTGCATTGTTCATACAGTGTAAACCCTACCATGTACAGAGGTTATGGCTCCTGTTGTGAGGGCCGAACCTAACGGATGCCAAGCACTGTTGACATTCGATGGTGCATATAGCGACCTTGAAGAATTCAGATGGCTTTCGTTTATAAGGAAGTTCGATGGTTTTAACATCTCTGTGGCTCAGCAATTTGCACTGTCATTCGATGGCTGCCGAGCCAAAGTTGGAGATGTCCAGCTTGAAATCACCGAACAATCTCTCAGCTTGGCAACTAGCCTGCCTGTCGAAGGACAAAAATGGTCCAAAAGTTACAAAGTAAAGGATGTCCCGTGGACATTGTTATTCCGGTCTCGGACAGTGAATTCGTTCAACAAAGGTTTACCTGCGAAGATGTTGAAACCCTGCTGGTATGATCTCTTGATGATTATCAAGCAATTCGTTACTTGTGAAGACAGGTACGGGTTTGTTTTCTTGTTTCATCTACGTTTGTTAGTGGTGTTTATGGGTTTCGAGCTTAGTATGTCGCATTATCTGCACCGAAGTTTATTCAAAATGGCTAAGAGGTACAAGCAAAGTCAGGCTGACACTAGCCTTTTCCATGTTGGGTTGATTAAATTGATTGTTGTTCATGAATTGGGGTTACGTCGTGATTCCTGGCATGATTTTCTCAACCGTAATGGCTTTGAGTAATCAAATCCTCCACAGGTCGATAAGCCTATGGTAACCGAGAGTAAGCCTACCCCTGTACCCTACAGTGTTTTACTACCAGAACCCAAACCCGACTCACCTTTGAATTCACCTATGGCTGTGACTAAAGTTGCTAAGTCTACAACCACAAAGGCTAGGGTGAAGACTGCTGCTAGAAACAAGAAGAATGCAAGGATGATCTCTCTCATGCAGAGAAATAAATCTAAGCCTCCTACCAAAATAGAGCCTATCATGGTCAGCGAGGACTCTAATTCTAGCATTGAGCATTTTCTAGCCGAAGAGGGATTCTGTGGTGACGAACCTCCTTATGATTTCGTTGAGAATTTACCCCCCTGTTTGCGGGATAACCCTGACTTTCCTGGTATTAAGCCACCTTATGAAACCCTCGGGGAATCATCAAAAACCCCTTCTGCTCAAAAGGTTGCTTCACCTTGCGATCAGTGTGGACTGTGGTTAGAACGATACTATTTGGACGTTCCAAAACTGCAATCCAAAATTCACGATTTGGAAAACCAAGTGGCAAAGCTCACTGGTCAGAATGCAAAGGTGCAGCCCAACGATAAGAATCAACGAACTGC
>JASDQU010100095.1:269316-303446 GCA_032191745.1 Picea mariana
AGGTAAAACATCCTTGTGAATAATAGTAAACAGTTTACACAATCTGGGAATAATCCCAAAATCCCTTAAACTAAGTAACTAAAAATGCAAGAGAAATCTGTAGATCATCCCCTAACTGCCCATGATATCCATTGCAAATTCGAATTTCCCTACAATAGAACACAAAAACCAAGTTTGGAGGATGTTTTACTCAAAAAAAAACAAAAAAAAATTGCTTTTACAGACTTATCTACAGAATCGTTTGATTCTGTAGCTGGTCTAAGATAGTAAACATGACCATATATGCAATCAAATCGAATCCAATCATCTAATAATAATCAATAAATCACTAATGATTAAATCCAACTAAATCAAACAAAATACAATCGGGACAGAGTAGAGATACTCTGTTTTCCCAATTGGCATAAAATTGCATCACATCTTAACAAGACTGTTCCATGAATGAAATGAATGACTAACCAAATCGCATGAAATACAAACCATCATTATCGATTAGCATGAGATTCATATCATTGCCAATATAGAAAGCATTTACGATCTCACGCATCACTGTATCCATAGAATCCAACCACAGTTCTCATTCGTTGTGTTTCAAATAATTCACAAGTAAATTCGTAACTGTAATTGAATAATTATAATCACAACAGCAGATCGATATCGTTCAATTAAAAGCACGATGTATGAATTGCTTCCAATGTACTCAGTTCATTTCCACAAATATCGACTTAACAGCCTTCATATTAGATCACTCCATAATCGACAAACAGGGTTTTGACAGAGTCAACAAACCAGGCATATGACTAAATTAATTATAGACACAAATCAAAGATTTGATACAATCAATCCATCCCTGTAATCTCAATCGAACAACAGATTTGTTATCATCGGAATACAATTCACATCGTAACAGCTATTATTGTTATCCATTCGAAATTGATTATGTAACAAATGATATATGAATTGGCCCCAACATAGAAAATACAATTAGCGTAGTTAACCAATTTGCACATCGTATCGTGCTAGATGTAATCAAATCGAACAGAGATATCATTTGTATTTCAAGAATAGAAAAGATATCAAATAACAACATATTCAAATCAAATCATGGTCAATCTAACTAAATCTAATCACAACCAAATCAGAAATCGACAACCAAAACTTATGCATGACAGAGCAAGTCAACCATGTAAACAGAGCTTATGATCACGCTGTATAAAAGAGGGAAAGTTATACCATTACAGTTGCTGAAACTATGTCAGTTTTGAATTGACAATTGCAGTAGCAGACTCGACATTTTTGAACAGGATTGACCTAGCAGTTCGTTGATTCTTATCATTGGGCTACACCTTTGCATTCTGACCAGTGAGCTTTGCCACTTGGTTTTCCAAATCGTGAATTTTGGAATGCAGTTTTGGAACGTCCAAATAGTATCGTTCTAACCACAGTCCACACTGATCGCAAGGTGAAGCAACCTTTTGAGCAGAAGGGGGTTTTGATGATTCCCCGAGGGTTTCATAAGGTGGCTTAATACCAGGAAAGTCAGGGTTATCCCGCAGACAGGGAGGTAAATTCTCAACGAAATCATAAGGAGTTTCGTCACCACAGAAGCCCTCTTCGGCTAGAAAATGCTCAATGCTAGAATCAGAGTCCTCGCTGACCACGATAGGCTCTATTTTGGCAGGAGGCTTATATTTATTTCTCTCCATGCGAGAGATCATCCTTGCATTCTTCTTGTTTCTAGTAGCAGTCTTCGCCCTAGCCTTTGTGGTTGTAGGGTTAGCAACTTTAGTCACAGCCATAGGTGAATTCAAAGGTGAGTCGGGTTTAGGTTCGGGTAGTAAAACACTGTAGGGTACAGGGGTAGGCTTACTCTCGGTTACCATAGGCTTATCGACCTGTGGAGGATTTGATTCCTCAAAGCCATTACGATTGATAAAATCGTTCCAGGAATCACGATGTAACCCCAATTCATGAACAACAATCAATTTAATCAACCCAACATGGAAAAGGCTAGTGCCAACCTGACTTCGCTTGTACCTCTTATCCATTTTGAATAAACTTCGGTGCAGATAATGCGGCATACTAAGCTCGAAACCCATAAACACCATTAACAAACATAGATGAAACAAGAAAACAAACCTGTACCTGTCTTCACAAGTAACGAATTGCTTGATAATCATCAAGAGATCATACTAGCGGGGTTTCAACATCTTCACAGGTAAACCTTTTTTGCACGAATTCACTGTCAGAGACCGGAATAACAATGTCCACGGGACATCCTTTACTTTGTAACTTTTGGACCATTTTTTTCCTTCGACAGGCATGCTATTTGCCAAGCTGAGAGATTGTTCGGTGATTTCAAGCTGGACATCTCCAACTTTGGCTCGGCAGCCATCGAATGACAGTGCAAATTGTCGATCCACAGAGATGTTAAAACCATCGAACTTCCTTATAAACGAAAGCCATCTGAATTCTTCAAGGTCGCTATACGCACCATCGAATGTCAACAGTGCTTGGCATCTGTTAGGTTCGGCCCTCACAACAGGAGCCATAACCTCTGTACATGGTAGGGTTCACACTGTATGAAAAATGCACAAAGTGAAAACGATAGGGTTTCAATAGCTTGAATGCTCGACGAGACCGGAAACAACTCTATGCGTGCGAAGGTGGTGGGATTACCATCGCCACGCATTGCATTAATAACCTGTACAGAGCTGTTAAAACCATAATCATTTAAAACAAACGTATCGACCAGCAAATAGGTGAACCATCGTCTCTATGTGCCATTCATCCGAGTCAGAACCAGCACTTCATGTGATAATTGTGCGCCAAGTGTTAAGTTTAATCAAACACAGTACCCAGCATTAACTATCGATCTACCGTGCCAATTCCATCGTGTCAATCAATCGTTTAACCACAAGGTTCAATGCTAACTCGTAGCTTGGGATTATGAAACATTCAATGTATTATCCAATTTGCATATAATATCCCAAGCATTGATTTGTAAAGTCCGATATGATTAACCCATGCGCCTTCAAACTATTGCTATTAGGCCTTATAAACTTGCCAATGTATTCGTTGCATATTTAAATGTTTGTATTCAAAAGTTTTAGAACCATGCAATCAAAAATTTCTCACATAATAAACGAGTGGTGAGTCTATAGCAATAAGAATAAAAACACATAAGACCAAATCCATTACAATTTTCACAAGATCAGAACAAAACCAATAAATTTTATGCCCAAAGGTTTAGCAATCAAACATATCTAAATCAAGACATAAATTCAAGAAAACCTTTAGTAGTCATGTGGTAAACTAGTAATCAAGTGTCTTTCAGCAAATCAACCAAAAAATGACGACAATTTAAGCGACGAAAGAGGTGTTTTCACACTTGCAGTTGTGAAAACTGAATCGAAATTGAATTGTAATTGTCGCAAAAATGAGACGAATGTCTAGAAGCACAATGCGACAATGACTTGTCATAATACCACAAGGGGTGTAGGCAACTTTTTGAGAGCAATCAAAAATTTGGGTTGGCTGCCAACAGACACCAAGAAGATTGTTTACAGTTGAGATGTTGTTTTCAGAGAGATAAAAGATGTGTCCAAAAAGGAATTCCTACCAATGCAAGATGAACCTGAAAAAATAGAGCTTGATTTGGATGATGCAAAATTTGAATCATCTGAAGAAGAGGAAGCAGAAGAAGAAGAACGTCATACCCCAGTATTGAGGACATTAGTGAGAGAAAGAAGGAAACCAGAAAGGTATAGTCCACCTGATTTTTGTTCCAATTTTTCTTTATCTATTACTAATGATCATCCCAGAACTGTCAGGGAAGCAGTGAATTCAGAGTATAGTAAACTATGGAAGAAGGCCATGGTTGAAGAAATGGATTCCTTGGATAAGAATGAGGCATGGGATATAGTTGAGTTGCTATCTGGAAGAAAATTTGTTGGTAGCAAATGGTTGTTTAAGAAGAAGTTTAATGCACAAAGTAAAGTGGAGAAATACAAAGCTGGGTTAGTAGCAAAAGGTTATTCCCGGGTAGCGGGAATTGAATTTGGTGATATTTTTTCTCATGTTGCTAAGTTAACTTGTATTAGATTTATTTTATCTATTGCGGCTTCTTTTGATATTGAAGTGGAATAGATGGATGTGAAGAGAACATTCCTACATGGGGATATGGAAGAAGAAATCTACATGAAGCAGCCAGAAGGATTTGTAGTGAAGGGAAAGAAAGAGCTGGTATGTAAGCTAAAGAAGTCACTATATGGTCTGAATCAATCACCTAGGATGTGGTACCAAAAGTTTTATACATACATCCTTCAATTGGGATTTGTGAGAAGCAGGGTTGATCACTATGTATATTCCAAGCAGGTTGGTAATCACTTCATTTATGTAGTGTTGTATGTTGATGACATGTTGTTGGTAGGAAATAACATGGATGTTATCAAGGAGGTGAAATCATAGCTATCCTCCAAATTTGACATGAAGGATATCGATGTTGCTAACTTCATTCTGGGAATGGAAATTAAAAGAGATCGTGTGAACATGAAACTCTGGTTGAATCAGAGAAAATATGTTGAGACGATATTGCAGAGGTTTAATATGCATAGAAGTAAACTGGTCAAGTTTCCTATTCCTATAGGTGTAAAGATATGTGTAGATCAGTGTCCCAAGACACATGAAGAAGAAGAGGACATGTCCCATGTTCTATATGCCAATGCAGTTGGCAGTTTGATGTATGCAATGGTTTGTACTAGACCGGACATTGCACATGCAATGGGAGTTTTGAGTAGGTATATGTCAAAACCAGGGAAGGAGCATTGGACAAAAGTAAAGAGGGTATTAAGGTATTTGCGTGGCACTACCAATTATGGATTGTGCTACCAAGGAGGACCAGGATTGAACAGAGTGGTGGACATACATGGCTTTGTTGATGCATATTGGGTTGGAGATATCGATCATAGAAGATATACAAGTGGGTATGTGTTTAACCTATTTAGAGGAGAAATCAGTTGGATGAGCAAAAGATAGGTTGTAGTGGCACTCTCAACTACAGAAGATGAATACATGGCAGCCACTAATGCAAGCAAGGAAGCAGTATGGTTACAGAGATTATTTTCAGGTATTGGGTTGGTACAACAAGAAGTGAGATTAGATTGTGATAGTCAGAGTGCAATCTTCCTGGAAAATAACCTAGCTTATCATTCGAAAACAAAGCATATTGATGTTCAGTATCACTTTGTGAGAGACATGGTTGATGAAAATAAGGTGTTACTAGAAAACGTTGACACTTTGAAGAATGTTGCAGATTCATTGACAAAGTCTGTGAGCACAGAAAATTTCTCTTGGTGTAGAGTAACAATGGGCATTGCTTCCCTGGATTGTTGACTATATATAATCCTGTGGATCCCTGGATGCAAAGAAAACAACAAGTGGGAGAATGTTGGATCCCTCATAGTAGTGTTCTTTGTTTCTTGTGCATCAGGCACTTTCCTAGGGGGGTCCCAGGGGGGGCAGGTATTCCCCCCCCCCCTAGTTACACGTAGCGTTCAGGGAAGTGCCCCGAAAATTGTTTTTGGGTGGTTTTTGCTATTTTTAGCAGATTTTTCTATTTTTAGTTGTTTACTAAATTAATCCTCGATTAATGGATTAGGGTTTTGGTATCTACGGAATACCTAAAAAACATTGTATATATTGTATGGTGAATGGTGAAATTCGAGATAATGAATATAAAAAATATTTTCCCAGTTGAGGGTTTCCGGTATAAAATCTTTGTGTATGAGCCATTGATTAAATTATGTTTTACTTAAGAATATATATGCATTTCTTTACTTCACAGGTTTAAAACTTACAAGAAAATTTATTCAAGTAGTATATGATGTCAGAATAACATTCATCATATTTGAGCTCAATTAGGAAAACATTCACTTGGTCTTTCTCGCCTGAAATGATGGCCTCTTCAGTTCCTTTAGTCAACATATTAGCTAAAACTTTCCCTTTGATTACTTTAGTTGGTTTAAATATAATTCATAATCTTGTTATTGTGAGATTCACTTTCTTCTTTCCCCTAGGAAATCTTGTTGGGATAATACATCCTTAACAACAGGGTATGGAACATAAGCCTTGATCTTGTTGTATCCTACCTAAGTTCTGAAATGATTGAGTGAATTAATGAGAAAATATGCTTGTTTCTTCATGGTAGTGTAATTTATGTCTAGATATATAAGTACATTTCTCATGAACGCGATGGGTTTCTCATGGTTTTCATTATTCTTTTGCAAAAAAACACCAACAATAGTGTCTTTAGATGCGAATGAAAAAATGATAAAATATTTTGAATAATACAGACTAACAAGGACTGGTTGGAATCAATCATACTTGGATGAGATGAGGGGATCCCTTCCTTTAGGTATCTCATTATACAATCTCTGGCTGATCTATAATCTTTATCTCTTTCCACATCCCATTGTTTCTTTGTAATAGAGTAAACCTTTGGAGGAGGATATTCATTAACGTCAACCTCATCTGCATGGCTTAGTCCAAATTCCTTACTTATGATATTTATCATGTTTTCTGTGTCTGTTTTAGCAAACCTGGATTTTTTTATATCCAAAAGTCAACTCGTGATGGGATAGAATTTAGGTGAAGGATCATGAATTTACAAACCTTGGGAATAGTTTATGACTACATGATATTGGGTAAATTGCTCAGGACGAGTTATATTTTTAGGGTACAAATATGGTAGGTGCTCTTCAATTTGACAGGATATATTCTTGGATACAATCAAATTTGTAGGAAACCTTTCCTTTAGGAAGAGATCATATGGTTTATTCATTGTTTTCATGTAATAAAGGTAAATGGTAGATTCACTAGTTTTAAACTTATCTAGAAAGCTACTAACATGATTTTGAATCTGTCATTAAACTTCAATTGATTCATCACTTCTTATTTTGAAATAAGAGGGTTGGTTGAAAAGGGAAATGTAGTTTTCATTGTTCATCCATCTCTTTAGGAAGAGTTCCTTAAATGTGTCCCAAGTGGTAATGGTCTTAGGAGGGATATTATTGTACCATTTTAGATCATTTACAACTAATGATAAAGAGAAAATTTTCATACACACATCCTCATTCTAGTTTTGTGATGCATGGATAGAAAAATGTTCTCGAAAAGAGGCTATATGGCCTTTAGCAGACAAGGTATCATCTTCTAAGAATTTAGGTAACCATTTGCCAATGTTCTTCAAAATGTCATAAGGAAATAATCAAAAGCATGTCATATCAAGTGGTTTGTGAGGTCCAGCAACCCATAGAGGATAAACCATTTTGGATATAGGATGAGGACTAGAACATACCTTCCTTTCGGTTTGGATGACATGGAGTCACTAGACAAGTCTACATGATACTTATCAGAAGTATGAGGGTGAATTTCCTCGATGGAGTTTCTAGGAAATTTATGGATAAAGGATTTGGGGAAGGATTTCCAAATGTTGTTTTGGGTTCTGAAAGGATTCTAAATCATCCTTGGCAATGAAACCAAAAAACATTATCACACAAACTATCACTTGGGAAAATCCAATCACAAACATCACTAATGCGACACAACTGGGATTAAGAACCACTATCACCTTATAAAATACTCCCCTCATTTTAGTGATGGATAAATCCAACATAAGGGAGGCTTCCCAAGTGACCTAAAGGGAAAGGAGGGAAATGAACAAATGGTTTTGAAAGATCCCTATTTTGGTAACTTGAATAAAGTGGATAGGGATTGAAAAAAGAAGGCTTGGGAGATCCCTGTTTTGGTCACCTGCAAAAACTAATATTAGCACAAAAATCCTAAGAAAAAACATCATGGAATAAGACCAAAAACCACTACCAACTCAACAAGTAAGGATTTATGTCATAAAATTGTAGCATACTAAAGGTTATAACAACAATGCATATAACATAAGAACTGCAATATTTTACCATCAAAATCAAGAAGAAATGATATTAGATGAAATCCCTTAACAAGTAGATAATTATCCAATACTTAAAAAAATGTTTTGATGGTTCGAAGGGATGGAAAAATAATGGTATTAGTAGTATATAACAGCCCTAAAGGTTGTAGCAAACTTTTACTAAAACACCAAGAAATCACTGTTAAAATTAGGAAATGAATATGCCAAGTTGTAGCCCTTAACTTATAGATCAATATCCAATCAATAGAAAACAACTTCCACGGTGAATTAGCAAGTATATTGAGAGTTATAAACAAAATTAATGAAACCCTAATATTATAGAAATATTTTCTTCACCCTATGCAAATTTTCTCAGAAGGCCTTTTTCCATTTCCCTATGCAAACTTGAAGTCCCTTTTTGCAAATCCTAGAGCTAAAAACAATATTTTTCCACATATATGTGCCCTAACTATTATACAACATGTGTATACACAGGTTGCACCATTACAACCCGCATACATCGGGTTTTGTGCCCAAAATAAAAAAATAGTGTCAGATTTCCATGTCACATCATGGGATCCATGATCCTTGACCTTCCATATATTGGAAAAGTTTCAACCCAGCCCTTCAGTTCCACTTGAATCCTATAAATGGGCCATATCCAAGCTGTGGAAAAGAGGAGAACAATTCACCTTTGAGAGAAAAGTTACTCGGGAGAAATTATTCATTGCATATTGAGTCTGCATCCCTTTGTCCTTTTAAGTTTGAACACATTGTTCAGCCCCCAAGCTCTTCCCTACTTGATTGAGAACCTCATTGTCTCTCTTATATGAGTTTTCCTTTGGTGGAGGATTGAAGTGGTGGAGGCCCAATTGGAAGGAACTTAGTTTCTCGGTTTTGAACCATGCCGACACAGAAGTTTGTAATTCATTCACTTTTGTTGATTAAACTCTAATATAAATATTATTTTCTCGTCCAATTAATATCTTGAAAATATTTGAATTTTTATTCCATGGGAATGTTTGTTATGAATGTCGATGGATTATGCTATTGAATGTGATAACTTTATATATTATCACCATATTCTTTTGTTTCTTGGTTGTTGAGGACAAGTTGCAGGTGTATTTCTTTGAGTCAAGTGCTCAAAGGTGGATTTCATCGGATGTCTAGATGAGGTAGGCTATTTATCTTGTCTTGTTAGAATATTTGTTTATATAGTATACCTAGGATTAGAGTTGATTTATGCAGTCATTTCCATCCTTTTTGGTTTACCCCTTGCCATAGCGAGATTTTCCTTGTAACGAAATTGGCGACCATACTAGGGATAGAATCTTCTTTTCGGGGTTTGAAATGTTTTTCTCCTTTGATTGCTCTTGTTTATATTGAGTTTCTTGTCGTCTGATTACTTGAAAACCTATGTTCATTTTGAGTCTGAGTTTCTTAGCCTTATCCTTAGCCTGGCATTCTTTTAACACATATACACAGGTTTTTACCTGACAATCACATACATACACATGTTTTCCTTCTGCAAGAGGCATATATACGTGATTTTCTCATTATTAGTTGCATACATCATCATTTTTTTCTTGGTTGTTGAGTTTGTTGTTTTCTTGGTAAGTTTTGATGGTTGCTGAGTCTTCTTGGGTCTTTATTATGATTGTTAAGTTCCTGTGGAATGATAGGAAACCTTTATTTGGTTGAATTTTCGGGCGATTCCTTTCTCATCATCCTTTTCATTATTTATCCTTACATATTGGGCTGGGTGTTTTCTTCTTGATGTCCTACTTGGTTTGTCTTTGTTTTCATATAGTAGAATATTTATATCAAGATGATGTTCAGTACTTTAATTTTCATTCTTTTATATTGAAAATACAAAAATATTAATCATTTTGCATTGTTATCATTTGATCTTTTGGGTCCTTATCATTGATCTTAGTACATGTATAGAAAGATTTCATATTATTTGGAATTGCAGAACTAAATTGAAAAATTCATTTTGAAAAGATTATCATTTATTGGGAATTGAAGTTAGGACTTTGCATTTTATTCATATTCATTTATTTTACTTTCTAAGTCATAAAATCATTAGTTTCACGACCGCACATGTTTTTGAGTAAGCAAGGCCACTAAAAGCAACGTTGATAGTTTAAAGTTGATTAAAAACGATTTTATTTTCCAGGGTGCACAAACTAGCTTAGGATTTAGAGCCTTGGAATAGGATTTTGTGAGTAAACTTATCCAAGGCTATTAAATCAACATATGTGTCTGACTAAGGGAGTGGTGAAATCCATTGTATAATTTGTGAAGTCGGGAGGCTTCACTTACACCGGAGTTAATCACGAGGTCGTGTGAGGTTGGTTGAGGGGATATCCCCCCAATACCTTCTTAGTGTCAAATATATTTCTTGCGATCTATTCATATATGGAAATCTTGCTAGTACTATTACCTCTGTGAGAGGCAGTGCTTTCGAGGTTTTGGGCTTTGTTACCATGCCCATACGGTAGACCTGACTTATGATTGTTCTCTTGCGCATCGATTATACCTTGTTTTCTTAGTTTCTTGAGATAGGTACCACATAGGTTACTTGTAGGAGTTATTTTGAAAGTACCTTGGGTCAGATAAGGGTTGTAAAACACACAAACTTTATGGAGGATTACCTCTCTAGGGGATCTGACCGACTGGTTGTTAATCCCACAATGGCCCTTATAACTGATTCTGATACCTCCGATGTTTTACAGGGAGTCTCAGGCCCCTCTTGGGAGAGGCATACCTACTTTATCCTTTCAGCCACTTTATCTTGTTTGTGTGCATATTGGACTTTTGTTTGTTTTATTTTTGTGTTCTCTTTGATTACTAGTTGGCCTTAGGATTTGTTTTTTATATCTCGATTCTTAAGTCATTGTGGAGCCAAACTAGCTTCCCTACAGGTCTCGCCGCTTGATACAATTACCACTTCATATTGAGTATTTTCCTTCTAAAAGGATTAAAGTTATCAAACATCGTACACACACCTCCACTTACCAGACTTATGATCATACAAGGATGAGTACTGAATCGAATCAGAAATATATTGGGAGTCCTTCAACTCCCATACCCACTATAGTTAATGGTACTCCTTTGACATGTTCAACCATAATGGTTGTAGTGCCGAAGGTTCCTATCATCACTCCTATTCATCCTATAGTGAATAATCACCCTATAGCCACAAAACCTTTTGGGTCCCTTTGTCACTCATCGACATACAATATTCAGTCCATCCCTATGGTCTTTAGCAATTTTTCTTATGGTATGTCGAATTTCACATTGCAATATTCATCCTCCATCCCAACATCTACTCTGAATACTAGTATTGGACTTGGGGGCATGGCTCCTCCACACACTCCATTTTCTTTTGGTGGTGATCATATCCCACAAACGACTCCTACAATTGGAGGCCTTCCTCCTTTTCGCCTGGGGTATAATCCTAGTCCTAATTATTCTAAATGGAGTAGCAAACCTGGAAAACAAGATAATTCTTACAGTATTTCCTTTACACATACCTCCTCTATACTGATTCTAACCAACACATTTGGCATGACGAATCCACCTTTATCCTCCATATTCACACCCGGAGGAGGTTAGTTTCATACCTTGGGCATCCCCCAACCTGGAGCCACTCCATTTGGGGGAAGATTTTGCAACCCTCATCATAGCATTCCTACTAGAATGGTGCCCAACCAACCCCTCATGAATTAGTTCAGAGGAGGGTCTTACAATCCTAGACAGGTCCATGGTGCATACCATAACCCTAGATGGGTTGCGATTCCACAACAAAAATCTTTCCTGGGAGCATGGGGACAGATGCCGCAACCCTGTCTCCATTTTATGGCCACACTCAATCTTCCAGAATTTTCTAGATTCATGAATGACCCTATGCGTCATGATCTGACATGGCCCCCTGTCCCCACCAAGATTTCTTCGAATATTCCAAAATTCGAAGGAAAGAATGGTGAGCATCCTAGTGATCATGTCACTAATTTTCACCTTTGGTTCTCTTCGAACTCCCTTAATGATGATTCTATTCATTTAATATTGTTTCAATGCACCCTCACAGGGGCCGTCGCGAAATGGTATATAGAACTACCAGGGGGGACATACATAACTTTTAATCAAATGCATTTAATCTTCCTAAATCACTTCCAATTGTCGTTTCATTATGATGTTGGCATAGAAATTCTATCGGCCTTTCGTCAAGATAAAGAAACCCATATCTTGGATCACATCCAAGAGTGGCATAGACATAAGAGGTTGATCAAGGCCTACATACCCCTAGAATTCCTGCTAGAGTGGTTCCTTAAGTCTCTACAACCTTATATTTCAAAGGATGTTTCTACATCGAGGGTTACATTCGAGGAAGAAGGAATTTTTAAAGCCCAACAGTTAGATATTATATATGATCAGTCTGCGATGTTATACAATATTTTTCTAGATGCACCGAGGTCAAACTATGACCCTAAACAAAATCATGGGCCTCATGTCGATGGCATTGTGGGTTCCGCCAATGTAAAATATGCATACTTGGTTACAAGCCAGTTGGAAGATTTCTCTCTAAACCAATTTGTAGGAGGGCCATATTTGTATGTGTCATCCACTCCCACTCAGTCGGAAAATGTACATTGTGTGTAGTTGTTGACTAACCTGAATGGTAACCAACAACCAGGAGGGAATAAAAACAAAGGGCGTGGTAACAATCGTAAGGGTGGGAAGAATAATAATAAACCCAAGGACAATGGTAATAATGAGAAGTTAAATAATAATGTCGGTGGGGGAAAGAAAGAAATGCATGTTGACGAATATTTTTCTCAACAAGACTTAGCCAGCAAAGTGTTGCTAGGCTCCCTCTCCAGTCACACTACTTGCACAAGTTTCTCTTGTTCTCGTTAAATGTTGGCACATTTTTCTTAGTGAATTTATTATGATGCTTGACTTATTTATAAGGAGATCCCTTTATTCACTCCTCACATTATTTGCTCCCTCTTATTTTGCCACTGACACACATGTCCAAAGACCCTTATGTCACCATTATTAATCTATGCACTTGCCACATTCCTATGATTAACACACTGGAACCATATTTTTTTTAACTATCACACCTCATTTCACATTACCTCATAAATGTTGTGCCATTATTCTACTCCATGTCAATTATTCAAAAGTAAATATATTATCATGTTTACTTTTCGTTAAGGCTCTATCATTCTATACCCAACATACATCACTTTTTCAAGATTTTTATCATGTGCGTTCCTTTAATATTTTAGTTGTCCCATAAAGTTATACCACTTCTTTCTTAGAGTTATAAATTTAACATCATTTAATGACAAAGAGTAAACATATTAGAATGATAATTTCCACATGGATTATCTTATTTTAGAAGGAAACCTATGACCTTAAAAGGTTTATATTAAGGAAATGTGATAATGTATACCAAACTCTTGATGAGGCACCATATGGAAAACAATTTGATGACATGGGATCGTATGATGTTCTCTTTTAGACATATTGACAAATATATCAATTGGGACAATATATGCATATTAGCAGGCAGACAAAGAAACAAGGCCTTCCTTGAGGCCATGGGAAAACAGTAATTGATATGGAATTTTATGGCGATCGAGTTGGTCTTTTAGAAAGCGTGAGTTATGTTGGATTTTTATTCATTTGAAGCATCATAGAAAAGTCTAGAAAGGAAGATGATGAAATAATTAAAGGGAAAATATCCTTTTCAATCTAAGTCCTTGGCGAATGGAATTGGTTCGTCCACTAGTTTGCTAGCTTGGTGCTCCATTTTGATCACCTCTGCTTCTAAGGAAGGTGCAGTGAAAATTCAAAGGAACACCAATTAAACACATCGATTTGGGATTTTGTGTGTAAATCGCAACAATGATGATTTTTCTATCATGCACACAATAACAAAGACATTAGAAAAATCTACGCGTATCTAGATGATCTTGGAAATATCCAACAAGCACAACGATTCACTAAGTTTGAAACTATGGAAGGTCTAGGGAATTTCGACAAGATCCTGCAAGAGGCAGATGGTATTATTCTTCCACGGAGTTTAAGGATAGAGCTTCCACTATAGGAGGTGTTTATTCCATAAAGTTTCCATCCACAGGTGCAATACGACTGGGAAACCCGTTGTAGTCACATGTATGTTGACAGTATGTCAGGTAAACTATGTCCAACACCTACAAAAGCAGAAGAAACATAAATGAAACATAGAGATAAACCAATAAGTCGCTTGGAATATATTGCAACTATAGCCATAGGTTATATGTTGTCTCCCCGGGATTGGGAATTTATGAGTTGAGATGGATCTTTACTGGTGCGATGCAAGCATGATAGAGTCTATTATTCAAAGAGTCCTCCCTATTCTAGTATATCCTCGACACTCGGTTGAATTCATTTATACAAAAAATAAGTATATGCATCAGATCATGGTAAAATAGCAGGGATTTTCACACTTTCTCAATTGATTGATCGAAATTGTGATGATGTTCAAGGTCACACAGAGAAGGGTAATTGTCATGGCGTCATTGTTCAAAATCCCGCTCAGAACAAGCCTTCTAGAATGTCGAAACTGTTGCATGAAGCAGGAAGGGGCCATTTGCCAGATTTAAAAAAAAAACATAACCATCCAAATCATATTTAAAAAAAACAATGGAAATGATTATAAAACTATCGAGGAGAACGAAAAAATAAATTAGTTTTGTGTTAAGTGATGTGTTATGGTCGGTTGGAGTTCAATTATGAAACTGATAACTGAAGGAACACTCCACCCATTGTTTTAAAGGGAACAACGCACAACCTTCCAGAGGGGAGAAAAATAATTCTAGAGAATTCTTAGGATGACAAAATTTTTCTGAAGGAGATATTATTAGAGAAATAAATTTTTGCGAGAGAAATTTTGGCAGAAATTTCAGAGTAGTATGCTAGGAGTGTTGTGAGGACTATGCATTTCATTCTTTTCTTACATCTTCAGCAGAGATTGACGAAATCATCGACGGCAGGGGGTTTTGCGAAGCAGCAAAGAGGATAAACAAGGATGATTTTGTTGGCCTTCTCAAGGTAAAAATTTACTTGTTTAGTTTGATGTAATAAGTCTCAATTTTATTCAACGCTAATCATTTTTACTATGTCGGTTCTCTCCTTTTGATTCGTCACCATGGTTCCATTCCTGCTTGGCTCAAATTTCTTTTTTTTCTTCATGCTTGGTCTTTCTATTGTACATTGTATCTACGGGGGCTAAAGACCATATGATTGGCCCTAGTCTACACAGATACATGCAGATTTTGAAGATTATGAATTTGTATGAGAATACTTTTAACGAAAATCATTTCTTTCTCGCTCGACACTATCTTCTAATTTTTCTTGAAAAACCTCAATTTTCTTCATCTTTATTTATTTAACACTCTGATTTCAAAATAAATAAAAAAAGTTAGATAAAATATTTAAAAGACAAATTAAACATATTTTTTTTTTAGACACTCATGTTTATAAAATTTCATTTACTAGCTAATCAATGTACATAAAATTTTGTTTTAATCTTGTTATTTTTACATACTAATTTAAAAAGAGAAAATAAACAAATTATGACTATGTTATATGTATATAACTTCATCACTAACTTGTTAATAAACCCTTTTTTTCTTTAGCTTAGATTTTTTTTTGTCTTGTTACTTATTACATGCTTCTAAAAAGAAGCAAAAATATATTATATAGTTAAGTCTTCAAACAAAACATTTCATTTAATAATTTTTATTTTTTTATTAATTCATGTGTTGTTGTTTTTTTTTATCTTTTAGTTAGCCTTGCTTTAATTATTTTTAAAAATAAAAATAAAAATAAAAATAAAACAAAAGTATTATCCTTCTATTCAATATTTATTTGCATTTTTTTTTATTAGATGTAGTCTTTGTTACTTCAAGTGTATAGAGTAATTAAATTGCTAATAACATAAAGATCATAAATCAAATAAAAAGAAAATATTGCTAAAAAGAAAATTACAAGGAAGAGGAATATATGCTTGGACTATAGGTCAAGAGAAATTTGGCCTAGAGTTCAATGCCCTTTCTTGTTCAAGGCTTTAATCCTAGGGTGATATTCCGCTTCTTCTCGCCTAGCCCCGTGGGAGGTTGAAAATCTTGATGTTGGAGACTCCTTAGTCTTTTTAAGTCAACATATGTTTGGTGACCATATTGGGGACAACCGTTCAATGGTTCGTTCCTAGTTTTTGTTTTAATTATTTCAATTTTACTCTTTCTAGACCTCAATGTCTCAACCAATTGGAATCCTTTTTGGTGGTTGTAACCCTGTGGTTTCAGCCACTAACCCTGAGAAAGTCACTCACAAGTATCGCATGCTTGAGTTTGAAGGAGACCTAAAAAATTATCCTTGGTTTGTGCCCGCTTCCTTGAAGTTCGCTGACCTGGTGAACCCTTTACCTCACAAATTCAAGAATCATTTGCCTCTCTTTCATGGCGATGGAACTGTTACGGTGATTAAACATCTTCATGCGTTTTCGAGTGCTTGCACCATTCTCAGAGTAAATAATAATGATAGCTGCATTCTTTTTTTTATGAATTCACTTCAAGGAAAAGTCGCCTCCTTATTTTCCAGCCTTCTCAATGAATGTGTCTCTACTTGGTTTGAATTGTCTTACTGGTTTACTTCTACCTTTGGGCATTTTCGATAATCCTTACGAACATCTTAAGAGTTTTAATCAATTATGCATCAGGAATAATGAGATCATTATTACTTTTAATCTTCAGCTAATCAAGTTATACATTCTAATTCCTACTTCCATTCTCCCTACCAACTTGGTTGCTCTGTTGTACTACTACGAACTTTTGCCCCCTCTTTACCAATGGAGGTTGGAAGAAAAGAATGTTCAAAACCTAGAGATAGCCCTATCTACTTTCCTCAGCTTCGAAGAGAAAATCCGTAGAATAGGTCACTCCTTTGGAGTTTATGATTCACATAAGGAGTTGTCTTCTTTAATCCCCTTCATTAAGAGCTTACAAGATCGCACGTTCTTTCTCGAGTCTCAATCTTCCAATCATGTTGAGAGTATATCTCGGGAACCCACTCTCTTAGGGAATAATCATAATGAATCAAATACTTGTGGTCGAGAGCATAAATGTGAAGAGGACCATTATTATATCATGATGCTTAATGACCAATCCACCTCTCACAAAGAAACTCAACCCCAAAATAATTTTCATCTTCTTATCCGCATGCACACGATGGAAATTTTGATTACGCAAATGAATAAATCAATGGTAATTATGTCAAACTAATTTACGTACATTTGTATTCGATGATGATGCTAACGAGTGGACAAATGATGTATACCAGTATGAATTTAATGATGCATGTGACGAATCCTCTTCTAAATATATATATATGAGTGTCAGGCTGTTGTATTAAAGATTTTAATTACCTAAAAACACTAAATTGCCAAACCAGGGTAAGTTAACTTAGAGCTGCTACACTATATGTGCTGGTAAGATTCTAACTTCTACCTAAAGGTTATTCTGAGAAGAAAACATAAACTTACTCTTATAAATTGAATCCTAATGATTATCTTAAAACTGATCATATCTTGTCTAATTAATCAATGGAAACAATTCTAAATTAATCAAATGTATTTCTATTCCTAATCCAAAGAAATCACCCAAGGCTATCTACCATTAACTAAACACCTAATCATCAAAACATCTATCTGAACCATAAAAGACATAACATTTTAAAAACCTCTTATTTAATCTAAATACCAAGCAGTTCTAAATCTAACAAAGGTGAAACTAATAAATGTCCTATTTTACCCTACAAATATCGGAAGCTTCCTTTAACCAAACCATAAGAGAGCTACCCTAACAAAAAAAAGTAAATATAAATTCAAACTAACTTCAAATCATGATTAAACTAGAGACTTGAAAACAAAGCAAAGCTAAACTAATTTAAGAGAGAGTGCAATCGGCAGTTGGTTTATTCCTCAAATTCTACATTGACAGTAACTCATTCTAACATTCAATGATCTACGAGATAATATCAAACTGAGAATGAACTAAATGAAAATGATAAAGTCATAATTTAGCAGAGCAGTTTCAAGTTAAGAACTAACTCACACGTCGATTCTAAAACTAGAAACAAACTAACTATACTGTAGAAAAGAGAAAGCGAATTGAACCTGTTGGCGGGCCCAACCAAGAGGTGCAATCACCCTAAAACGAAACCAGAGCTAACTCAAATTATTCCATGCATAACTGTTTCATTCCTCATACTCCATAATTTGCAAATAAACTCAAGTCATTTAACAGAAAATGATATAATGCATAGAAGTTGTATTATCAACAACGTTGCGTAACATAATATCATAACAACAACAACAACCCGTTTCTTGAGAGTGATCCAAGTTTATATAGATCCTCCAAAAATAGTCTTGAACATAGGTACATTTAATTAAGTGAATCTTAGATCCGAAAATGACTCAAAGTTAGTTAAAACTAAGTTCACAACTTCATGACACGAAGTGTCAAGAAGCATGAATCATAAAATAGAAATAAACATCATAACGAATGGTTCTGTAATTCCACTCTGAGTCATCACATTCTGTTCTTTCGAAATTAAATTCAAGATTTGAAATCTGAGCTATGACTCAATCAATCATATGAATCAAAACTTTCATTCCAATCTGGAAATGTCATGCAAATCTTTGACATCTCCACTAAGTGAAAGCCAATGCCTGGTACTGATAAACCTGTTTCAAGGAAACAAGTACCTAACTCATGCCATGTTAGTATCAATATCAGATTAAAGTATCAAAATACATTAAAAATAACTTAAATCATATGAATACCTTGAATAGCTCCATTTAGGGAAAAATGATGTGAAATGTATCAAGGTAAGGCCAGAAAGGAATGATATTGGATATGGAGTGGGGGTATATCTGACATGATATAGGCAAAAATATGGTCAAAATTGGAGACTAACATTCCCCCAAGCTGAAGACTTGCAACAAAAATTCAAAAACTAAGATTCATCAGAGTGTTGCAGCAGCTGCAACCAACATTTGCAATCTCTCATGCTTCTTTATGTTTCTGATTTCCTTCTTAAGAACCCGATTAATGGTGATGTGCTTCCTGGCAATCCTCTGCTATATCTTATTCTTCTGCAAAAGACATCTATTTTTCCATTTTAATCGCTCAATCTTTGAGTAGAAGTGATATTGCCTGAGTTTCATAAGTTCATTTTTTGTTTTTATATGCCGATCCAGTATGGCATATTCATGTAACTTCTCTTTTAACCTGTGATTCATGTTTTCCAATCTAATAACCATTGGTCACAAAGATCTACGAGAAGAGATTTCACAGTAAGATTCGAATGTCTTACAATGACCTTGTTGTGTTTGAGGGCTGGATTCACGAGTGAACTCATCCGGTTCTTGAACAGGGGTATCGACTGGGTTGGATTCATGAGTGAGCTCATCATATACTTGAATAGGGGTATCAACTGGTATTTCAATTGGCTTGTCCTGCACAATTTCTTCTGGAACATTATCTTGTTGATTGACTTCACGGACTTTTATAATCAATTGAGAGGGAGTCCATGTCATCTCAGAAGACTCCGGAGCCTCCTCATGATTATTCATACTTTTCATTCTTTCCTGTAATGGATAGCTAGGCACGGAGTTATCCATATCTAAAAGTGTGCATTTACATTTAGGGTTCCTTCTAGATTGGGCGATTAACTCCTCGAGTTCTTCCACATCAATAATATTTTTAGCAATCGGAGAAGAAATCGGAGTTTCAACATTTACATCTATAGGGACAATATTTTCCACTTTGTCATGGCTAGTTTCCACACCATCAGAACCATGGACATCAAACGAGTGTTCAGTGCCAGGATTATCATCATTGGCCTCAATTGTACAATCTGGTGTATACTCAGGATCATCACAAATTTTGGCTAGGGTTTTAACAACTTTCGTTTTAGAACTCGACTTCTACTGTGGAGTAATTGACTCAATATTTTTATCTTTAGAATTGTCAGAAGCTAGGGTTCTTACAACAAACATATCCCAAGATTCTTGTTTGTGGGATAACGAAAACTTAACCAAAATTTTGACAAGACCAAAATGAAATAGACTGATCTTTTGCTTTACAAACTTGTTCTGCCATTTTCTTCAAACTCTTCAACAAAAAATAAGGGATGTTCACCAGATGGTTACCTTTGAAATGCAGTAGGAGTCGAGCATGACAGGGAAACATGATTTTGTACTGACCTTCATAGGTGAGGTAGCATTGAAGTATGGATAGCAACTGATCCCATTTCCATTCCAACCACAACCTCGATGTGCCTTTTGACCATTGTAATTTCCGATACTGGGGTTGCAAGAGCTGTGTGCAGAGCTTTTTGTCTACTGGTTGTCCCTTCGTCCATTTTTGACCAGTACTGGGTAACTGAATTGCTTCAGAAATGAACTACTCTGTGACTTCAAATTCCAGCTCGCCCACTTTAGCCAGTCCACCATGAAAGTGCAGAGCGAATTGAAGTGTAATCTTATCATCATACCCGTCAAATTTCTTGAAGAACAGCTCCCATCTAGCTTTCTGAAAGATGTGTTTGGTGTCTTCATACTCAGGAAGAGCCTCCAAATATGCATAAGTCTTAGGTTCATGACGATTCACCACCATGATGCTACTCAGTATAATAGGAAAGGTTCAAAGGTGAGCAAAGGAATTAGTTGAGGGAAACAGAGGAATAGATTATGATGTATGAAATAGGTCATGAAAGGAATTATGGAAGTACGTTTTAAGTGTCGTGAGGATTAGTAGCATGTGAAGGAATGATGATGGTTGTACGCATTTGTTAAAATATCATTTCACATGAGTCGTGTCAATTCAACCATTATAATGCAGTTCATTCTTCATGACACGAAATGTCAAGAAGAATTGAACTCAACCTTTTAAGTACAGAGTATAAAAATGATGAAATGTCATGGAGTATCAAGGCAGTCATAATTCAAGTTATTAATATGTAATTTAATAAATTAAACTAACATGAACCTACGCTTACCTGAGCTTGATTACTTTCTCCCTGTTATGCTATGTTTTCTTACTGCAGAGATTTTGAAACCAATTCTGAATTCGGAGAGCGCCAAAGTTGTAACTGGAATCTGTACTGCTGATAGCCACTGTGACTGATTAATTTTGTCTGGAACTGACTGGTACTGAGGAAATAAACCGAGATCTGCAGAGAAACTTGAACCAATAATAACTTGCTGAGAAAAAGATTTCTTGTTTATGAAGCAAATTATCTAATGGCTATCCCTGAATCTGTCTCATGTTCATTCCTGAAAGGAATCAATCAAAATTATGTCTTCTACAATAGCTTCAAATCTTTAACCCATGGTACAATTCTTATTTGTGTGAATAAATGTTCTAGAGTCGAACACAAAAAGAAATCATTGGATTACCAGCCATTAATGAATGTCGTTAACCAATGCGAGATGACCCACCATTGATGTCAATGGGCCTCAAGGTACCTATAGTACATCCTAACAGGTACGAATAAAGGTCTTGGTGTCGAGTCACCTATAAGATCTATCAACCAAGAGACATTGATGTATTCCCATGGTTGTTAGAAAGGAAATCTGCCATTGAGGCATGCAGATCCCAGGGTACTAAATAGTCTCTAATCTCTACTCCAGATAAGGTGTTGATGTCGATGGAGTGAGACTTGTTGGAAGGTGGACCTTAATGTATCCCACATCATCCAACGTGAGTGCATATATAAATTTTGCGGAAAATGATTTTGTGGAACAGTAATCACTTACTTGTAGATTTTATGAGCCCAAGTTAGTATATGCTCATTGCTTTCTCATGTTGCAAACAAGCTCAAATTTATTAATTTCAAAACAAGACAGTGTATATTGATAAAAGATTTTCACAAAATAAAATGATCTTACCTTCTTACCTATTGAGAAAAAGTGATGAAATTCAATTATGTACTTGCTTCAAAAATCCTGTAAAACTGAAAACAATATGTCAACATATCCAAAATGTTTATATATATATATATATATATATATATTTGTTTGTTTGTTTTTTTTTTATTTTTTATTTTTTTATTATTATTATATGCTTCTTTTTTTTATTTTTTGTTCTTATTAGTTACAAAATTTTGAAACAACAAAAATGATCAAGGATTAGCAGGAGGAGAAGACTCTTCTCCTACTATCTTTATTTCTAGTTGTTGAGACATTTCCTGTAGAAAATCATCTCTAGACAAGGGTTTGTTATATACTTTTAATCGATGTCCATTTACTACAAAGGAATTTTGAGAATCATCTATGGTCTTGATTCTAATAGATCCATTATCAAAAATAGTTTCCACTTCATACGGTCCCAGCCATCATGTCGTAAGTTTTCCTTTGAAAATTTTATATTTGGAATCAAACAACAATGCCCAATCTCCTGGTTGAAAATGTTTCTTCTTAATGTATTTATCATGCCATTTGCTACGTTGATTGTGTATAAGGATAGTTCTTTGAAGAGCATCTTGCCTAATTTCTCCCAATTCATTTAATTGCATAACTCTCTGTTTATGTGCCTCATCCAAATTCAAACCCAATTCTGCTGCTATGCGGAAGGTATGAATCTGAAATTCTATGGGAAGGAGAATTTGCTTGCCATATACCAATTCATAAGGGGTATGACCAGTGGTATTTCTCCACATAGTCCGGTATGCCCATAAAGCCTCTAGAAGTCTATCCGCCCAATCTTTATGATGTAAATGTATTGTTTTGGTTAGAATAGCTTCTAGAACTTTATTTGTGGATTCCACTTGCCCATTGGCTTGTGGATGGTATGGGGAAGACTTACAGTGTTTTATCCCATATTTATCTGTGAGTTCCTTCATCAGTTTAGAAGTGAATTGAGCACCTTGATCAGTAAGAATCTCTTGTGAAACACCAAAGCGGGTAAATATATCTTCATAAATAAATTCAACCATTGATTTCTCAGTTGCTTGATATAAGGATTTTGCCTCTACCCACTTGGTCACAAAATCTGTACAAACCAAGATGTACTTCTTCTTCCTTGACATTGGGGAAATCGATCCTACAAAATCAAGTGCCCATTTATCAAATGGTTCAATCACAACCTGCGGTTGTAAGGGCATCTCGTCTGCTACGGTAGGCCTCCCCATCCTATGACAACTATCGCAGCTTCTTACATATTTTATTGCATCTTTAAACAGTGTCAACCAGTAATATCCTGATTGTAAGACTTTATATGTCGTTCTCTTAACAGAGAAGTGTCCTCCACCTGGCCTGTCATGACAGGCCTGAAGGATATCGGAAATATCATCTTCCCGAACACATCTCCTAATGATCACATCAAGACTTGTATAGAAAAGATCACTTCCTACCCAAGAGTAATAAGCACTCTTCTGGACAATTATTTTCTTTTGTGGTGATGACAAATGAGCTGGAAGTCTCCCTGTAGCTAAATAATTTTCCGTATCTGCAAACCAAGGGGTCTTAACAGCTACTGCGAATAGATGTTAGTTAGGGAAATTATCATTCACTGGAATGTCAGTACTGTCTTGAGGAATACGAGAAAGAAAATCCGCAACTACATTTTCTTTTCCTGGACGATCAACTATAGTGATGTTAAATTCTTGAAGTAACAAAATCCATCGTGTGATCCTTCCAGTGGTAATTGGTTTGTTCATCAAAAATCTAATAGCAGAATGGTCGGTATGTACAAAAACTTCATACCCAATGATGTAATGACGAAATTTATTAATGGCATGAACTATAGCCAAAAGTTCCTTCTCTGTCACAATGTAGTTCAATTTAGGAGGAGTAAGGTTTTTGTTGGTAAAGTAAATAGCATAATTTTGTTGGTTTTCTTTTTGTCTGAGAACTCCTCCTAAAGCAGTGTCTGAGGCATCAGTTGAGAGGTGGAAAGGAAGAGACCAATTTGGTCCTCGTAGAATAGGTTCCATGGACAATTTTGCTTTCAAAGTTTGAAAAGCATTTTGACAATTGTTATTCCAACAAAATTATGCATCCTTTGCTAACAGTTTAAACATGGAGTTGGCTATCTTTGAAAGTTTTCAATAAACTAACGATAATATCCAGCATGTCCTAAAAAACTTCACACATCTTTTTGGGTTTTCGGAGAGGAAAGATTAACTATTACTTCAATTTTAGCTAGATCGACTTTAATTCCTTCTACAGACAAATGATGACCCAACACTATTCCCTCAGTTAATAGCATTTTACATTTTTTGTGACTAAGGGATAAATTTGATTCCTGACAGCGAATCAAGACTTTCTCAAGATTACTTATGGCTTCTTCAAAGGTATTTCCATAAACAGTAAAATCATCCATGTACACTTCCACACAATCATGAATTAAGTCAGCAAAAATCCCAAGGAATACTCTCTGAAATGTAGCAGGATCATTGCATAATCCAAAAGGTAGAACTTTATAAGCATAAGTTCCCCAAGGACACGTAAATGTTGTTTTTTTCTGGTCTTCAGGAGCAATTTGAATCTGATTGTATCCACTATATCCATCGAGAAAGGAAAAGTATCTTTTTCCAGCCAAGGTATCCAAAACCTGATCTATAAAAGGCAAGGGAAAGTAGTCCTTCAAGGTTTCCTTATTCAACTCCCTAAAGTCTACACACATTCTCCATTTCCCTGTCATTTTCTTAGGTACCACGACATGGGGTGAAACCCACTTGCTATCAGAAATTGGATAAATGAATCCCACGTTTAATAATTTTTGTAACTCTTCTTTCACAAAATCTTTTAGGACTGGATTCATACGCCTTTGTGGCCGTMTTATTGGTGTTATCTCTGGTTGGATATATATGTGGTGAATAAAGGTGTCGAGATGCACTCCTCTCATATCAGTGTACTCCCATGAAAATGCCCCTGAYTGTTCTTTCAAAAGATTTGYTAACTGCTCTTGTTGGTTGAGACTTAATTCAGAATTGATGTATAGACATTTGTCTGGGCTAATTTCTACTGGAATGGTATATGATCCCAGATGCTCATCAATGGTGAAAATGAGAAAAATGACTCACTTCGTTCTTGAAATTCCTCTTTGAAAATTTGATCGTATTGAAAATATGTTTGTGGAAATTCGACATTTTTTGTCACAGAAAGAAATTGGTTTAAAATATCATCCTCTGTTGGTTCTTGTAACGCGTGAAATTCATCAACAGAGAATAAAGGTTCTTCCTCATCATTCTTGTGATAGGGACATTTTAGCCACCATAATTCTTCTATAACTAGTTGAGCAGGCGGAAAAAGAGTAAGCTTCTGTGAAGAAATGCCATTTGAGATGAACATATCCCCACCACGACATCCTATGAAAGCATTGGTCGTTGCCAACCAAGGTCTCCCTAAAATGATTGGATGACCTTTCGTGGGATCCTTTGAATGAATAATCATGAAGTCGACAGGATATTTCCATGAAGCTAATGTAACAAGAATGTCATTGAGGACCCCAACATGTTTTATAGTCGTTCTATCAACAAGTTCAAGAACTATAGGGGTAGGGAGAAGGAATTGACTTAGTTGTAGGAGCTCAACTGTATTGATGGTCATTATATTAATGGATGCACCCAAGTTGACTAAATTATTACCAATAGAAACATTGTTGATAGTAACTGATACTATTGGGTTCCCGGGGTTGGCATACTTCACAATCTTAGGAGCTTCAGAAATACAATTCGATGATTGTCCTACTAGGTGTATCGTGGGTGGATCTTTTTGTTTCCGACCTGGTTTCTTAATGCAAAGTTCTTTAATGGTCTTGGAATATATCATAACATCTTTGATTGCTTGTAAAAATGGAATCTTAACACAAACATTTTTTAGTTCATTCATGATGTCAAACTCAGATTGAGCAATTGGTTTTTCAATGAGCAACCTCTCAGGAAAAGGAGGTGTTCGCGGAACCTGATTTTGTATGTTTTGTTGTGATTCGGATACTTTATTCTTTGGAATGATGACATCTTTTAAAGATACCCCATTTGATAAATCATTTACAGGTTCTTCTTCATGTTCTTGTATAATTACCTTTGGTGCTATTCTTTTTACTGGTTGAGTTTTATTTAAAGTTTTACCAGATCTCAACTGTATTTCTTGTATGGAAATGGGGTTTATGATGTAAGCTGGGTAGTTTTGAAAATCAACATTATGGAGTGGCAAAGGTGGTCTATTATTAGGATTTGAAATGGGTTGAGTGGGTAATATGGTAGGACGAGGTGGATTCTGAGGCTGTTGAGGAGTTTGTTGAATAGGTGGTAGAGGAGGTGGAGTAAATCCAGGCAATAAGTGATGCATGTTTGGAGAGTATTGATTACATGGATGCTGGGGAATTGGTACCACATGTTGTTGTTGGTTATTTCCATAATTATGTTCTCTCCATCCCTGATACCAAGTTTGCGCAGGAACATTTTGCGGAGGCCAATTTGGCCAGTTCCAAGGATGTTGTTGTTGTTGAGAGAAGGCTGGATAATAGCCGGAAGGTTGTGGGAATGGTTCTTGATACATATTCGAGTTCCTAGGTTGCCAAGGCCTCTTAGGTGCGGATGGAGTTCCTGAAGCTTCCCCTTCCTTTTATATAGCTTGCAGTCCTGGTAAGGATGGACAATCTTCTGTTTTATGATTTTCAGTACAATTTCACATACAGAAACATTGTCCAAAGGACATTCTCATAAAGGATGCCTTTTTCTACATTTCGGGCAGAATATGCTTAATACAGGGTTTTCCTCTTCTTTCTTTTTCTTAATCTTCAGAGTGTCTAACTGAGAGCCGATCGTTCCTAAAATGTTTGTTTTAAAATTTTCCAAAAGGTTTCCCAGTTCAATTCTAGTAACTCCACCAGATGTGGGTACTTTGGTGTTTTTGTTGACAGGTTCTCTCATGCTATTTACCGTTTTCCCCCTACTTCTCGAATAAGTTATACATAGTTCATTGAGTGCTTCAAAGTCTTTCTGATAAATTTCTCCTGAAGCTATTAAGTTGAGAGTGTCAATGTATTCATCTAAAACCCCTTTTAAGAAAAGAGTCTTGATTGGTTCATCTTGGAGATCGTTATATTTGGATTTTTGAAGAGTATATGTAAACCTTTCTAAGAAATCTTCAAGGGTCTCTTCATCTTGTTGTTGCATTTTAAAAATATCATTTTGAGAATACTTGGGTCTACAATAGTCTTGGTACTTCTTTAAAAATTTTGTCTTCATATCCTCCCAAGATCTAATGCTATACTCTCCTAAACTCATGAACCAATGTAATGCAGAATCTTTTAGGGTAGAAGGAAACAACTTCAGCTTATGTGCATCCTGGATATAATTATAACTCCTACACAGGATATCAAATTCAAAAAGAAAGACATCGGGATCTTCACTATTTTCCCCATAAAAGGTTGGTTCTGCCGAAGGTGGGATATTTTTCATATTGACATTTTGGACCAGATCCAAAATTGGAAACCCAAAGGTGGTTTTTGGTCTTAGCTCAGTCTCTACTTGTTCTTCTTCTTCATTTTCAACATGAATTTCTCCTCTCTCTTCTATCCAATTCTCTCCCTCTTTCTGCCATGTTAAAAGGATTACCAAAAATTGTATATGCAATCTGATCTTTCTTTGGTGAGGGTGTGAAATCCCACCTCTCTAGATTCTTTTTGACAGAATAACTATCTCCTATTGGTTCTTTTGAGGATCCTATTACCTCTGATTCAACAATTGTAGTTTTTATTTGTGAAACTATAGGGTTCCTGAAAATAGCTTCCACTTTTTGTGGATTAACAATGTCAACCGAGTTTGGATCATCAAGAATTTGAATTTGTTGGTATGTTGTGTTTCCTGGTTTTGGAGGGGAAATGATAAATGGTTTAAGTTCTTTTTGTGTGTTATTATCCCCTTCTAATCCAATTTCCATTTGTTTTGTTCTTGATTCTATGTTTTTCTCTATGGTTTCCTCAGCCAGAGTTCCAGTCTCAGTTTCTATTGCTTTTTGGGTGGAGGTTTCTTCTTTTTGTTGTTTTGAGTTTCCCCTAAATCTACCTCTATGATCTATATTTCTCATGAAAACATACTAGATAAAATAAAAACTAAGATTGGGTTTCAGAGGAACCTGTGATAATAGATGTGTCGGTTCTCACCCCTTGTCTCACAGCTCCCCTTTCGTCAACCTGCTAAACATACCACACCAAAGCAAATGAATTTTAAACAAACTAAACAAATCAATTATCTAACTTGCCTTCTAAACAGCTCCCCGACAACGACGCCAAAAATGTCAGGCTGTTGTATTAAAGATTTTAATTACCTGAAAACAATAAATTGTCAAACCAGGGTAAGTTAACTTAGAGCTGCTACACTATATGTGCTGGTAAGATTTTAACTTCTACCTAAAGGTTATTCTAAGAAGAAAACATAAACTTACTCTTATAAATTGAATCCTAATGATTATCTTAAAACTGATCATATCTTGTCTAATGAATCAATGGAAACAACTCTAAATTAATCAAATGTATTTCTATTCCTAATCCAAAGAAATCACCCAAGGATATCTACCATTAACTAAACACCTAATCATCAAAACATCTATCTGAACCATAAAAGACAGAACATTTTAAAACCCTCTTATTTAATCTAAATACCAAGTAGTTCTAAATCTAATAAAGGTGAAACTAATAAATGTCCTATTTTACCCTACAAATATCGGAAGCTTCCTTTAACCAAACCATAAGTGAGCTACCCTAAAAAAACAGAGTAAATCTAAATTAAAACTAACTTCAAATCATGATTAAACTAGAGACTTGAAAACAAAGCAATGCTAAACTAATTTAAGAGAGAGTGCAATCGGCAGTTGGTTTATTCCTCAAATTCTACACTGACAGTAACTCATTCTAACATTCAATGATCTACGAGATAATATCAAACTAAGAGGGAACTA
This sequence comes from Picea mariana, assembly GCA_032191745.1. Taxonomy (NCBI): domain Eukaryota; kingdom Viridiplantae; phylum Streptophyta; class Pinopsida; order Pinales; family Pinaceae; genus Picea; species Picea mariana. Next base: position 298,293 of record JASDQU010100095.1, read on the forward strand.
AATGAAAATGATTAAGTCAGAATTTAGCAAAGTAGTTTCAAGTTAAGAATTAACTCACACGCCGACTCTAAAACTAGAAGCAAACTAACTATACTGTAGAAAAGAGAAAGCGAATTGAACCTGTTGGCGGGCCCAACCAAGAGGTGAAATCGCCCTAAAACGAAACCAGAGCTAACTCAAATTATTTCATGCATAACTGTTTCATTCCTCATACTCCATAATTCGCAAATAAACTCAAGTCATTTAACAGAAAATGATATAATGCATAGAAGTTGTATTATCAGTAATGTCATGTAACATAATATCATAACAACAACAACAACCCGTTTCTTGAGAGCGATCCGAGTTTATATAGATCCTCCAAAAATAGTCTTGAACATAGGTACATTTAATTAAGCGAATCTTAGATCCAAAAATGACTCAAAGTTAGTTAAAACTAAGTTCACAGCTTCATGACACGAAGTGTCAAGAAGCATGAATCATAAAATAGAGATAAGCATCATAACGAATGGTTCTATAATTCTGCTCTGAGTCATCACATTCTATTCTTTCAAAATTAAATTTGAGATTTGAAATCTGAGCTATGACTCAATCAATCATATGAATTGGAACTGTCATTCCAATCTGGCAATGTTGTGCAAATCTTTGACATCTCCACTAAGTGCAAGCCGGTACCTGGTACTGATAAATCTATTTCAAGAAAACAAGTACCTAACTCATGCCACGTTAGTATCAATATCAGTTTAAAGTATCAAAATACGTTAAAAATAACTTAAATCATATGAATACCTTGAATAGCTCCATTTAGGGCAAAATGATGTGAAATGTATCAAGGTAAGGCCAGAAAGGAATGATATTGGATATGGAGTGGGGGTATATCTGACATGATATAGGAAAAAATATGGTCAAAATTGGAGACTAACAATGAGTTCGATCAATATCTTGATTTGTATAAAAGTCTTGCTAATCCTTTGTTTCAATCAAAAGAGGATAAAGAACTTGGCATTACCGAGCATGTCCCTCCTAGGCGCAATTTTTATTTTGATGATAATAACTATTGTAGGGGAATTCCAATGTTTTTTAATCCATGTTTTGAATGTTTTTTACATCATGATGACCTTTTTCCTATTAGAAAGATCCCTAAAGATGATACTAATTTGCTTGATAAATTCATGGATCATCCCTCGTACATAAAAACCCTAAACCCTAAATCTAATTCAATTAATACCTTTGTCATTACTATAAAAGCATATGTTGGTTGGCATGTCTTGGAGGTTGGTGGTCGTTTATGTTGGGTATTGATTAGTCATTTCTCCACATAGTACACATCTGTTGGTTGGAATTTTGGTTGTTCTTCCACGCATAAATTTGTCAAACTCATAAGACCTGCATGCAAAGAAAATGACGCATTCTGTTACGCTAAATTTCATTCGACCTGAGTCCAGGATAGTGGTTTCTTTCCTTTGTAAATAAATAAACAAAATTAAAAAAATATAATAATAAAAATAAAAAAATTTGGGAAGGGATAGATTAGTTTTTTGGTTGATTTCTCTTTTACTCAGTTTTTTTTCTCGCTTTTATTTATTTTTCTTATTTTTTGTTTTTTCCCTTTCTTACGGTCAGAAGTGATGGAGAAATGATTGGTGATATTAAAACATAGGCTATCTGTATATTTTTAACTGATTGACCAAATGTGTTTTGGTGGACAACAAACTTGCAGGTGAACTAAGTTTCCTTCCTTTGTCATGATTCCTTGGTTGTCTACCATTCTCTTGCTACGTGGGACATCCTCCCTCGTCATATTCGTCAGCCCTATCCCCTCTTACTTCTTTCCCTTTCTCTTCCCCCCTTCATTTTGAGATGCCTCAACCATACACGTTGTGGATGCTCAGTATTTTGGGTATTTCCCTCAATGCATATCCACAACATTTTTCTAGCCTCGTAATATTCTCGTCAAGTTTCAAAGAGTTTTCCTTACGGTTTATACAATAGGAACAAACCCCCTCATACTTACCACTTTCCATGAGTTATTCCATGAAGTCTCGATCCATGAATACTTTGACCTCCATCGTGTCTACCCCTATTGTATAACCTAGTCCACCCAACCTTATCAGCCTTTCCTTATCCCACATTGAGTCGCCCTCAGTCCTAACATTACCCTTACCTTCCCCTTTCCTGCAGAGAATCAATGATCATATGTTATTGTTTAAATATTTCACACCACTATAAGTGGCGCGCATCTATTGGTTGGAAATTGTTGATGACTATTTTTGTCAACATGACTTAGCTGACAAAGCATTGCCAAGCTCCCTCTCTAGTCACACTACTTGTGCAAGTTTCGCTTATTCTCGTTAAATGTCGGCGCATTGTTCTTAGTAAATTTATTATGATGCTTGACTTATTTACAAGCAGAGCCCTTTACTCACTCTTCACATTATTATTTCCCTCTTGTTTCTCCAATGAAACACATGTCCAAAGACCCTTATGTCTCCATTATTGATCTATCCACTTGTCATATTCCTATGATTAACAAACTAGAACCATATTTTTTTTTAACTATCACACTTCATGTCACATTACCTCATAAATGTTATGCCATTATTCCACTCCTTGTCAATTATTCAAAAGTAAATATTTATCATGTTTACTTTTCATTAAGGCTCTATCATTCTATACCCAACATACATCACTTTTTCAATCTTTTTATCATGTTCCTTCCTTTAATATTTTAGTTGTCCCATAAATTTATACCACTTCTTTCTTAGAGTTATAACTTTAACATCATTTAATGACAAAGAGGAAACATATTAAAATGATAATTTCCACATGGATTGTCTTATTTTATAAGGAAACCTATGACCTTAACGGGTTTCATACTGAGGAAATGTGATAATGTATACCAAACTCTTGATGAGGCGCCATATGGAAATTTTTATGATGGCATGGGATCGTATGATGTTCTCTTTTATACATATTGACAAATATATCAATTGAAACAATCTATGCATATTACAAGGCATAAAAATAAACAACTCCTTCCTCAAGGCTATGGGCAAAGAGTAAGTGATATGGCATTTTATGGCGATCGAGTTGGTATTTTAGGAAGCGCGAGTTCTGTTGGATTTTTCTTCATTTGAAGAATCATAGAAAAATCTGGAAAGGAAGATGATTAAATAATTAAAGGGAAAATATATTTTTCAATCCAAGTCCTTGGCGAATGGAATTGGTTCATCCACTGGTTTTATGGCTTGGCACCCCACTTTGATCACCTCCGCTTCTAAGGAAGGTGCGGTAAGAATTCAGAGGAACACCATTTAAACACATTGATTTGGGATTTCATGTGGAAATTGCAACAATGATGATTTTTCTGTCATGCACACAATACTTAATACATTAGAAAAATTTGTGTGTATCTAGATGAGATTGGAAATATACAACATGCACAGAGATTCGCTAAGTTTGAAACTATGGAAGGTTTGGGGAATTTTGACAAGATCCTGCAAGAGAGATGGTATTATTCTTCCATGGAGTTTAAGGACAGATCTTCCACCAGAGGAAGTGTTTATTCCATGAATTTGACATCCACGGCTGTAATACGGCTGGGAAACCTGTTGTAGTCACATATATGCTGACAGTACGTCAGGTAAACTACGTCCAACACTTGCAAAACAAGAATAAACATAGTTGAAACATAGCGATAAATCAATAAGTCGCTTGGAATATATTGCAACTACTGTAGTAGTCTATCTGTTGTCTCCCCATGATTGGCAATTCATGAGTTGAGATGGAGCTTTGATGGTGTGATTCAAGCAAGACAAAGTCTATTATTCAAATATTCCTCCCTATGCTAGCATATCCTCGACACCTGGTTGAATTCATTTATACAATGAATGAGTCTGTGCATCAGATCATGGTAAAATAGAAGGGATTTTCGTTCTTTCTCAACTGACTGATCAAAATTGTGATGATGTTCAAGGCCACACAGAGAAGGGTAAATGTCATGGTGTCATTGTTCAAAATCCCACTCAGAACATGCCTTCTGGAATGTCGAATCTATTGCATGAAGCAGGAAAAGGCCATTCGCCAGTTTTAAAAAAATATATATAATCATCCAAATCATATTTCGATTATCCGCATAAATCCAACCATATGTAAAACAACCAATGGAAATGATTATAAAATTATTGAGGAGAATGCAAAAAGAAATTAGTTTTGTGTTAAGTGATGTGTTAGGATCATTTGGAGTTCAGTTATGAAATTGATAACTGAAGGAACGATCCACCCAATTCTTTAAAGAGAACATCGCACAGCCTGTCAGAGGGGAGAAAAATAATTCTAGAGAATTCTTAGGAGGAAAAAATGTTTTTAAAGGAGAGAGTATTAGAGAAATAAATTTTTGAGAGAGAAATTTTGGCAGAAATTTCAGAGTAGTATGCTAGGAGTGTTGTGAGGACTGTGCATTTCATTATTTTCTTACATCTTTAGTAGAGATTGACGAAATCGTCGACAGCAGGGGTTTTTTTGCGAAGCAGCAAAGAGGATAAGAGAGGATGAGTTTGTTGGCCTTCATAAGGTAAATATTTACTTGTTTATTTTGTTGTAATAAGGCTCAATTTGATTCAATGCTAATCAGTTTTACTAGGCATGTTCTCTCATTGCGACTCGCCACCATGGCTCCATTCCTTCTTGGCTCAGCTTTCTTTTTTTTTCTTCATGCTTGGTCTTTCTATTGTACATTGTACTTGCAGATTTTGAAGATTATGAATTTGTATAAAAAGTCTTTTAATGAAAATCATTTCTTTCTCGCTTGGCACTATCTTTTGTTTTTTCTTTAAAATCCTCAGTTTTCCTCATCTTTATTTATTTAACACTCTAATTTCAGAATAAATAAAAAATTTAGATAAAATCTTTAAAAGACAAAGTAAACATATTTATTTTGTAGACACTCATGTTTATAAAATTTCATTTACTAGCTAATCAATGTACATAAACTTTTGTTTTAATATTGTTTTTTTTACATACTAATTTAAAAAGGGGGAAATAAACAAATTATGACTATGTTATGTGTATATAACTTTCATCACTAGCTTGTTAATAAACCATTTTTTCTTTAAATTATATATATATATATATATATATATATATATATATATA
>JASDQU010100095.1:303534-334863 GCA_032191745.1 Picea mariana
TTATTTATTTATTTATTCTTGTTACTTATCACATGCTTCTAAAAAGAAACAAAAAAATATTATATAGTTAAGCCTTAAAAAAACATTTCATTTAATAAGTTTTTTTTTTTTTTGTTTTTTTAGCCTTTAGTTAACCTTGCTTTAGTTATTTTAAAATAAAAATAAAAAAATAAAACAAAAGTATTACCTTTCTATTCAATATTTATTTGCATTTCTTTTATTAGATTTAGTTTTTGTTACTTCAAGTGTATAGAGTAATTAAATTGTAAATAGCATAAAGATCATAAATCAAATAAAAAGAAAATATTGCTAAAAAGAAAATTACAAGGCAGAGGAATCTATGCTTGGAATGTAGGTTAGGAGAAAGTTAGCCTAGAGTTCAATGCACTTTCTTGTTCGGGGCTTTAAGCCTAGGGTGATATTCCCTCTTCTTCTCGCCTAGCCCCGCGGGAGGTTGAAAATGTTGATGTTAGAGACTCATTCATCTTTTGACGTCAACAAGGCGGAAGGTGAAGTTTCCCTGCAATATTTGTACATACGACCACCTTACCCACTTATGCTCCAAACTTGTGGAAGCTGTGAGGCTTTTATCTCTACCGCCCGTTGTGTTGACTAATCCTTTTCCACATAATTAGCACATGGCCTTGAGCTCCTTGAATGTTGGAAATGCGGCGAGTGGGAGTCAAAACCCACCGACACAAGATAGTGACCATATATGCATCAATATGGTTAAACATGAGGTTAATGTAGCCACTTGGTCTCACGATTATAGTTCTCCACAGACTGTACCTGGTCTAGAGTCTTCCCCTCCTCCGGAGATGCCTTTACATATCGAAAAACTAGATCCCTCGCCTCGTATTCCAAAAGGAGTAATCAAGCGCTCTACCCACAATCATAATTCTAGAGTTGCCCATAATTACTCTATTGTTGAAGACCTGGGTCAAACCCCTTGTGCAATGTCGACTCTAAAGGTACTCCAGATGTTTCCTTCATAGATGAATTCCTTGCTATATGCGTTAGTAGCTATAGATCCTTGTGTCTCTAAAGTTATCAAGTTTGATGTCACAGATGTGGAGCTTCGCTTGCCTTACCACGTGGAATTCCAAATCCACATGTGTTACTCAAAGTATACCATCAAACATATTGTTGTTGATGAAGGCGTTGCAACATGTGTTATGTCCCCGGCTTGTTGGAAAGCTCTCAGCTCTCCAACCCTTTCTCAATCTCTGACCATGTTGACTACTTTTGACAGTTGTTCCTTCCACCCTCACCGTATTCTTACGACCTTCTTGGTCCAGTTAGGCGGGAAGATGGTAGAGGTGGATGTCGAGGTGGTTGATGTGACCCTCAACTATAACTTGTTACTAGGAACCAATTGGATGTATGTTATGACTGCAATCGTATCATCCATCTTCTACACTCTTTTCTTTCCTCATGATAGGAAGATCGTGATGATCAACCAGCTTTCCTTTATGTACACTAGACCCAATGCATCAGTTGGACCTTCGACCCCCGTGATCGACAATTCTCAGCCGACAAATGAGAATATCAGTTTCAAACTGTATTCATCCCTTATGGGCACCTTCGACTTCATGGAATTATTTCATCATATATATGTCATGTCCAGTAGGTCTGCTTCATGAAAGAGGTCTTTTCCTTTCCGCACTTCATATTTTAACAATCCTTGGACCCTACCTTCCTTGACTGCATCTTGTGAAGGTCAGTCAGACACTGGAATGGTCATGCCACTAACGACAACATAGATAGCGTATCAATTTTTTATTGACTGTTATGTCGATTCAGATCATGTTACCTCGCAGACGGATGAGGAGGATATTGTTCTAGAGCCCATGTGGGAAACTTCATCGTCTTGTTCACATGACCACATCGATGATAATTTACCTTTGGATGAAGCTATCATAGAGGCCATGAATGGTTCTGACATGCCATGGGATGACATGCATCATCTCTCTTATTTTCTCCCAGAGCTTGCCAAAATCAAACAAGATGATTTTAGATCTACCTTGAGCGATATAGTCAGTCACATCGTATTTCCACTTGATACACATGATATTTATGCCAAAGGGAACATGGCGAGTATCTCTCCTACCATCACAATCGATATCTCTCATATTCCTGGCAAGGTTGAAAATGTATACATCGGTGAAGATTGTTCGCTAAAATAAATTATGATCTATACCGATCTCTTCAAATAATTTTGTGATGTATTTGCTTGGTCATATGAAGAGATGTCGGGAATCAACCCTTGAATTATCGAACATGAGATTAAAACCTACTCGAATGCTAAGCCTGTTTGACAACGACTTAGAGCTGTCAATCCTAGGAAGGCCCCTGCTATTAAGGAAGAGTTAGAAAAACTTCTTAATGTTGGCTTTATTTACCTGGTTCCCTTGATTAAATGGGTATCCAGTCCTGTTCTTGTGAATAAAAAACCAATGAAAAATCCGTGTATGCATGGATTTTTGTGACCTAAATAAATCCTATCCCAAAGACAACTTCCCAACACCCTTCATTGATCAAATTCTTGATGAATGTATGGGAAGCAAAGTTTTTTCTTTTATGGACGAATTTTCAGGGTATAACCAAATTCAGATTAAGCCTGAGGACCAACATAACACGACATTTATGTAGGCACTTCAAGGTCAAAAATGATAATGGGAGTCTTAAATATTTCTTGGAACAAAGACTATGTTCAAAAGAAAAACAAAAATGGGTGACCAAGATGTTGGGTTATGACTTTCAAATCATCTACAAAAAATGGAAGCAAGATGTTGTGGCAAATGCACTCTCAACAAATGATGAAGATGTTGAGGGATTTATTTGTGTTATCTCTATCATCCGACTTGATTGGATAATAGAAGAAAGGGATGAATGGAATAATGACAAAGAAGTGTGGACTCACATTCAAAGGTTGCAGTGGGATTCCAATGCATCTGGTACATTTACATGGAAAAATGATTCCCTATGGTACAAATATCACTTATATTTATGTAAGAACTCCAAACTCAAACAAAAGTTACTTCTAGAGTTTCACACCTCTCCGGTAGGAGGGCACTCGGGATTTTTGAAAACCTATCACAAGGTCAAGAGGGAATGTTTTTGGGATGGCCTTAAAATTGATGTTCAAATTTTTGTGGCATAATGTTTGGTTTTCCAACAAAATAAGGTGGAAAAAATTAAGACCCCAGGTCTTTTACAACCATTCGCCATTCCAAGTCAACATTGGGAGGAGGTTTCCATGGATTTCATCACAAGGTTACCAAAGTATCAAGGAAAGAGTGTCATCATGGTGATTGTTAATAGAATCACCAAGTAAGAACAATTTTGTGCACTCTCTAATCCTTTCAAAGTTAGTATAGTTGCTACCACATTCATGGAGATAGTTAAAAATATACATGGAATCCCACATATTATTGTAAGTGATAGAGATCCCATATTCACCGGACATTTTTGGACATAATTATTTTCTTGTTTGGGTAATCAATTGGCTCATATCTCATATTATCATCCTCAATTTGATGGAAAAACTGAGAGAGTGAAAAAATGTTTGGAAGGATACCTTCATTTCTTTGTCTATGATAAACAAAAACAATGGTTCAAGTGGTTACCCTTTGAAGAATGGTGGTATAACACTTCCTTTCAGACTGCAAAATAAATGACACCATTTATGGGGCTTTATAGATATCACCCACCATCCATCACTTCTTATCTAAAATAAAAATATAAGGTTCAAGAACGGAAGATCACATCGAGCATCAAAAACAAGCTCTCCAACTCTTAAAGGACAACCTGACCATGGCACAGAATCACACAAAACAAAAAGCATATCGACATCATAGTGAAAGAATTTTGAAGGGATTAGGTATTTTTAATACTACAACCACACAAATAGATGTCCCTTAAGAAATCTAAGAAGAGTAATAAATTATCACTGAAGAACTATTTCCCTTATAAGGTGTTTCAAAAGATTGGTACTATGGCATATAAATTGGAGCTTCATGTATCTTCGTGAGTACACCCAATTTTCCATGTTTCATGCTTAAAGAAGGTTATAGGTGACAAGATACCAGTTCAAACTATATTTCCAGAACTTGATGAGGAAGGAAAAAATCATATTGGATCCTGAAGCTATCACTGACACAAGAATTTTCTAGCTAAGGAATAGATCAATTTCAGAGTATCTCATTAAGTGGAAGAAACTACCTGCCGAAGATTCCACATGGGAAGATGAGTATTTTATATAGAAACATCAAGAAATACTCAAGAGTTGAGGAAAATGCTTCTCAGAAGGGGAGGGGCATGTTAATCCCTAAATAGTGGCACATTACCCCTTAATTGGGCATATTATATTAGTATTGTTATTTTATTTATGTCGTCTTGGGTCCATTAGTTGTAAGTGTACCTCCTAGTCTCCTATATATACCAAGGAGACCTTTTCATTTGGAATCATATTGTATTTTTGAATTAAAATGATGTATAAGGAGGTTTCCCCCTCGAAGAGGCTTATTATCTAAATTTCTCTCTTTTTCAAGGAATTGAGTACTTATTCTAAGGTTTTTATGCTATTTTGATATTTGGTTCTTAACACTATAGGATAGAGAGGAATCCACAAGAGGATAGAAGCCATAATACACATTTTTCCTAAGATTTTATCCCTTTTGGAGCCTTTTTGGGCATCCTCACGGGACACATAGTAGACAACAAGTGAGGCCCCTCACTGATCACTAATGGCTCAACAAGTAAGGCTCTGCAAAACTTCTAGACTTGAAGAGTTATGAGGTAATAGGAGAGAGATGAGTTGGATCTTCATGTCAAGGGCTTAGTAAATCACAACATTTGAGTCTCTAGTGGTCTATAGAATATGTAGAAGCTTCTCCCAAGCCTCCTCTAAGAGCTATACAACAAAGGAAATTCTTGGGCGACAGGGGGAAGAAATCAGAAGTATTGTTATGATGTTCAATTTAAAAGGTTCCTATATTTTTCATCACAGCCAAAATTCATTGAAGCCTAGCCTGACCAAGGAGCTAAAGGAGGAGAAAGGATAAAGGAGTTCAAGGGAGCATGCATCAACACCTAAGGTATTCTTGATGTAATTTATATTATGATTATTAATAGATCATTTGGTTTTCCCCTTATAAATGTTTGTAATTGACAAAAAAAATGTTTAGATCTAATTCATGCTACTATAGATCTGATTAAAATCAAATTAGATATTGGATTCTAATCCCAAGTAGAGAGGTAGAAAGGTTGTTCTTGCCTTTTGTATGTAGGAAGAAAGTTGTGGAGCTTGGATATGGAGTTTCAGGAATACAATAGCTAGGATATACAAAGGAAAACCTAAAGAAAGGTATGTAACTTCACCACTCCTTGGGATAACCATGAATCTATGTGTTTGAATCTAGATCTAGGAAAACTATAAGAAGTCTAGCCCTCTTTCTATCTAGGATTACTAGGCTAATCCTAGGGATATTCTGTTGTGTATTCAACAAGATCCCTATGAGACTTGTTCCCATAAAATAACTGGTAACCATACTAAGGAAGAAATCTTCTTGAGTTGAGTCTCTTTTCCAATCAATCCCTCTGCTTATTGTGATTTACAGTTGATTTTCTTACATTGGTTATTTTAGAGCCTAGATCCAGTAGATCTGAGAGATCTCATACAGATCTAGAACATATCCTTTTTCCTTAGAATTTTTTTTTTTTGCATACCCTCGTGTGTTGAAATATAGGTGTCCCGTGAGGTCCCTTTCTGGTTGAAAACACTGTTTTTCATGAGGCTTTGTAAAAAATGTAGATTTGCAGTGTGAAACCCATAACCTGGAAGGTAGATCTGTTCTTGGATCCATAAGGTTCTATTGTGGTCTACTCTTCTCTGGTTTGGTATCTATTTGAATGTTTCATAGTCACACAAGTTTCTTTCAATATTTGTTTGAGTGTATTTGTATGGATTTATTTTCATTTCTTGGATAGATTTTGTTTCTATCTAAAAAATTTAGTGAAGTTGGGATGAGAAACCAACAGATCTGAGAAGATATAGTGGTGTTTGTAATTGGTTGTTTTACTTTCCCTTGTATAACCATTTTTCATCACTAGATATCCCATCCTAGGTGAGTGTTGGGTGAGATATTTCTAATGACATTGGAGTGGGTTGATCCAGCCTCACTTCCAATTTCCTACAACCCATATAATTGCAGTGTCTTGTCGATTTCCATTTTATTTGCATGTTCTTGCATAGATCAAGAATTGTTTACATTTCAATTGGAAAAATCACAAAAAGACAAAAAAAAATTGTTGCATGATATATTTTCTTCTGAAGCACTAGTAAAGAAAAAGCATTAGGAGCATTGTTTGGTTTCATATTTGAAGTGATTATTTGATTCTTACTATGTGTGAGGTCAATTTTAAAATTTGCAAAGAAAAAGAAAAACATCGTCCCCTCCCATAGCTAGATTTTATTGAAAACAAAAATTTTCATTATCATTCTTGCATTGCTTGGTTGGTTCAAGAGTCCAAACATCATAAAGTTTGATTGGTTACCCTTGGACTTAAGGAACAACCTTAAAATGAAAACGGGTAATCTAAAATTTGTTATACACTTGTATTTTATAGTGAACCAAAAATAGCTAGGATTAGGGCCTTGGAATAGGATTGTAGAGTAAACTATTCAAGGCCACAAAAATCAACTTAGGAGTCATTAAAGAGAATTAAAATCCATACTTGCAACTAGTGTGTCGGGAGCCTCCTTTAACACAGAAGTCAAGAACAAGGTCGCATCAGGGAATGTAGGGATATTAAACCTCTCTACTTATGTTGGTTTTTGTGATGTCACTTCGATCGTTACATATATGGGGGTTGTGTTGGTTAACACCTTCAGAGCTTCATGCTTATTTACCCTACCCTTACATGCGGTTGGACTTATGATTTTTTTCTCATCCATTGATTGTTAGGTGGTAGTCTTAGTGATCTTTACTAGGGAGCCACATAGGTGATTGTAGGTCGGACATGCATGTAGTACCTAGGACAAAAATTCAATCACGGTCTCATTTTCCTTGAAGGGTTCGAGCCTTAACAAAGGGTACTTGCACCGGTGAGGGTTGTTTCACATACATCATCACAATTGCTCCTCAAACCTTCTCCAACCAATATTATGGAGACTACATATCCCCCATAGGTTTGGTTTTTGGAAATCCCATGATCTCATTAGTTCACTTGTTGTTAGCCTAGTTTTGATTAGGGGTGTTCTCTTTGAGTTCGATTCTAGTTCGACCTTAGGTTGAATTGTGTTTTGATTTTAACATAGTATATTCACTGCGACTGAAATATCGTGCCAATCCCATCGGTTACGAGGACTTGAGAATATTGTGAAGGTGCAACCACCTCTAAATAGGCGTGACATAAGTGACAAGGAATTCAAAGGATCTTATATTTTTTTTTATGAGGCCATTTTGGTTGAAGTGGAGGTGGTAGAAAAATGTCCTCCCCCAAATTTTAACCCACCTTTGACTAAGCTAGACACCCCTATCATTTTCCAAGTAAGAGATATTTTTAGTGATCCCTTTTCTTTGTTTAGTGATCCTCCAACTATGTCTGGACCAAGTGTTTTGTATAGTGTGGCTTGGCTTCCGAGCCCATCCTCAAGTGGGCCTAGGGGAAATTCTACTAGGAGAACCTTGGTGATGCTCACATTACCACCCCTTAGCTCCATTGGACCTACACCATCCATACCATTTTCTATTGGTCCCTCAATATTGGGGACTTTGTTGTGTCATCCTTTCCATATGTTAGTAAACCTAGCATCCCTACACCCATCCCTTCTACATCATTTACCACTTCTGGATTATTTTCTAGTGGGGAAGAGAGCTTTGGTTTCGAGATAGGAAGTGGAGATCCTTCCACCTCTTCCAATCCTATGAGTGGCCTGACATAATCAAGTGTAGGCATACCTATTGGATAGAATATTTCTAGTGGTTTTGGGTTTGTCTCTAGTCAGGTTGGGTGTAGCAGTATTGTTGGGCTAAATATATGCTCTATTAATTCCCACATTTAATTATCAACCAGGGCTCGTAATATTCAAGGTGCAGGCGTAGGAAACGCAGGATCAAAGAATAGGATAACCTAATCTAAAGTCGGCAAAACAATCTTCAAACCCACACTGCATGAATTTAACACTAAGGATTCATCACTGGGACATAGGAATAACTTAGTGCTATAAATTCTTAGATCTCAGTCTTCCATGCACTCAGGGTGATGTTCATGTGATTAATCATGGGTATCTTGCTTAAGTTTTATTTCCTTCAATGATTATTTCCTATAGCGTATCCACACTTAAATGAAATAAAAGTAACAAGCAAACAGAAATGAAATTCACGATAGAAACTAACACCTTAGGAAAAATTCCAACTCGAGAAATCCATATCTCATGAGTTAGACCTTCAATATGTCCGTTGGCGATTAAAGATATGTGAAATTAAAGTGCAAGGAATATGAAGGTACAAGAAAATAAAGCAATCTGAAAGAAAACTATATGAAATTTGATGAAAGCAATCTAAAATCAATCTTAAGAAAAATGTAATCAAACAAGGCTGCAGATTAAATCTAAACTCGAAATATTCCACAGTCATATGCATCAATCATGGATAAGAAGGAGAAGGAATAAGTAAAGATGATATTGTAGAAATATAAAGAAAATAATTGAAATTCTTATGCGATAGAAAAGAAATACCAACTTTGTCAAGAAAGATGAATGTTAGATGGGTAAAGAAGAGATGAACACAGAATTTTCAATGTACATTGTAGAAATCAACAAAGAATAATCATAAAGAAGGGAGGAATGTTTCTATAGTTGACTCAAAAGGTTGAATGTACATAGTCAAATAAAAGTTGGAAACATGGTTGAAGAAAATGAAATGGATTCTTGGTGACAATTGTCTAACTTAGAGGATTTGCAATCAACCAAGCAAGGAAAGAAGATGAATGAAAATGAATAGATGCATAATGGGTGGTGTGTGTTAATGTGCAAGTTCTGGGTGCAAAGAATGAAGAAAAGAGATAGGCAATCTACTCATGAACAAATGTAAATTCCCATGCACAGGTAATCAATCTGTAAACACATCATGAAGGATCGCACACACTCTAAATTCTAAATAATAAGTGCAGTTTCGAACCTATGTTTATGTGTCTTCTATTCATAAATGAATTCAAATATCCAACTAAAGATCAAAACTTTGTTTTATTCATTTGAGACAACTAGGAAGGAAAAATACCATTTAATTATACGAGCAACAAATAGATGGAAAATTAATCAAGCATGAATGGGAATAATTAAAGAAATGAATCGTTGGTCAAACAATCATTAAGCACATAAATAGAGAAACATGAAAAAACATATATTAGAAGCTTGTAAAAGGAGTATGATTGAGGTTTAATGCCAAATGATGATGCTTTGAGTGGAAGGAAATCAATTTGAGTTGTTCATGAAACCAATTGCAGAATCAAATTGTTGATTTGAAACAAATAGTGCATGGAAATCAAATCAGATCAAATTCATAAACTAATTAGCAAAAGAAATAGAAACAGGGACATACCCAGATCGAGGGGACCTACCTGACCTAGGAATTCTCTTGGAAGACTAATTCATATCGAAACTGGAATAATGCATCAAATCTCAGCCATGAATTGTTCTTGTTTATTAGAAATCAAAATCTCTGATTACAACATTTTTCTCATCAATTTCATGTCTATAATACGATGAATTTCTCCTAAATACAAATTTTAAATAATAATGATGGCCCCTCCTCATCCCTATGAGGCTCTTATTTATACATAAAATCGAAAGGGAGATAATAGAACCAAATCCCCCAAACTCATATTTTGGTTAAAACCAATTTTACAATTTTTTTAGCAAAATCACAAAAATCTGGGTTTTATTGTAATTTGGGCATATTTGAGTTAGGGATCTGCCCATATCTTCCAAACTAATTCACATTTTGAAAATGTTCCTGCGATTTAATCAATTTTCCACATTTTAGATAAAAACCATTTCGTATAATTTCTAGATCTAATTCCATATGCATAGAAATCGAGGCATAAGTTGGAAATTTAAGATTTTTGCTAATTTTTACAGAATCATTCCCCCTAAGATGGAGGTCCAAAATTGTGATTTGGGTGAATCATGACACACATTTCCACATGTAAACATCGTTTTGGAAAAAACCCATGTCCTAGATTTTCTTCCAGAAGGATTTCAAATTTTGGAATTATTTCTAGTACCAGACTATTGTTGATGTTGGTACCAGACGAGCACAGCATTGGTACCGGACCAGCACATAATTGATACCAAATGAGATGAGTACCAGATGACATGGAGTGTGGGTACTATATGACTGTGCAGGTACTAGTTGACTATAGAACCTTCTGGTACCGGATGATCTCCAGTGCGGGTACTGGATGACTTCCAATGTGAGAACATATTTTTCGGACATAGAAACATAGGATTAAGCCATCATCAGAAAAAATATTCTCTAATCATCCTTTTAATCACTAAAAATATGGAAAATTATGTATTAACCACAAAGGATGAATAACATGAGATAATGGAGGTTTATGGTGTAATTAGGGATATATTATGGACGAAATGCAGGGAGAAGGTGTAATGATGAGTGTATTTGTATGGCAGAAAATATGACAAAAATGGAGCCCCAAACCCAAGGATTTGCATGTCCTCATGCAAAAAAGGTGAAGAAATTATGATACTCTGCTTATAGATTTATGTGACATTGTTTCTTTTGTGTAGGTGTTGGTTCTTGTGGAATGACACTTTGGAAACTATCACGGATTGAATTTGAAAAAGAAAAACAAAATTATCATAAAAATGTAGGATAAGCAGTGGATGGGATATCAGAGTGATGGTGAATGGTGTGCATGTGGATAATGGTTTATATAATGATGGTGATGGTGGTCGTATGAACTTGGATGCCTTTATACTTTGTATCTTACATCAATTTTAAGACCAATATTTACTTTTTGGTTCTTTGTTTGGATAAGCAACAATGATTTCATCCTCTTTGAGATGACTTAAGAATGATTTATGATGTACAAAGACAGGACACTATAGATGTTGTTTTGCATTTGTATACCACATATTTCCTTTTCATTCCTTGGTCTTATCATCAGAGTATATTGTTCATTATGACAAGTGAAGTGAAGATGGAGGGTTTACTGAGTAGTTGTGATAATGCATAGGGTAATAGTGGTTATGCATCATTTCTCCAAGTTCTTAGTAAATTAAAAATATTTGTACTAGTTTTACCTCAAGTTACCTTCACTTTAATGTGCATTGCAGTTTGATGAAGTGGATGATGAATGGGAGTACATGTTGGTTGAAACTAAAGATTAAGTCGAGCAAGACTGAGAGATGCTAGAGATCTATGAGAGCATTCATGAATGTTGATCTATTGAGATTCCTTATGTCTCTCTCTCCCCAACTCCTACTAGTTTGCATGTCCTCATGCAAACTCTCATTAGCACACAAAATTGCTACAAGATGAAAGTGGACTATGTGGAACCGATGCATGTTGACTGAAGGATGGAAATGAAGTATGCCAAAGTTGAGAGATGTTGAAAATATCCTGTAAAAAGTACCCTCGAAAAATATTTAAATTTATGTATTGTTGGTACATGAACCTACTGGTTTATGTACCAGCAATACCAGAACAGAGAAATCTAAAAGAACTAAACCAATATTTTTATTATGAGAGAAGAAATAAGAATTGATGTCATCCTTAAAGAAACAACAAAAACTTAAACTTTATTCATGCTTACAAATTTGGAAATGAAATTTATTTTAAAATATTACAAGCATAAAGGAAATTCCTAAATTACTTATTACATACAATTTCATCAATGATTAACAGTTGAATGCTCCAGAAACAATGTTAATTATGATGGGGGATTTTTCCTCTCATCCTTGAACATGTAAACATGAAGAGATAAGTGGTCTTTGATAAATGATAAATTGATAGGAAACCAGTCATCCATGTTTAATTTCTCAGAGAATTTCTATCATTCAAGTGATATTGATAAAGTTCGCATTTGATTTTATTAGACTCCTACACTTATGGGTCCCACCTCTAGGACAATGACATCCTGGGTATGAATGAAGAGGTCTTAAGACCATCTTACAAACATTCTCAAATGGCAATTAGATGAGGTTCATTATCTTTTTTTGCAACCATGCATGCTTCTTCCTAAGGATTTACACACGTATATTATTCATACGGACAAATATAGATTAGGCATAATGAAAGACATCAAAATCAAAACCCATTGCCAACAAGCCTGTTCAGTACTCCGATGGGATAATTATGACATCTAAGAAATATCCTTCCCAGGAAGAATGCCCCATTTCCGACGAGCATGTTCAGTATCCCGACGGGTTAGCCTCTTACATCCATTTCCATCAAAGACTCGTGTCCCAATATTTACCCTCAAGATACAATTTATATATTGGTTTTTCATGGGTTAGTGGGGAAGAATATTTGAAAACCTTTTTATAGGATGTGATGGTATTGGGTTGGAAGATATTTTATAGATTACCCATAAAATATTGTTCATATGAAAAATAGACTTATGTATTGATATTAGTCGAAAGACATATCATGGTCAAACTTAATTAATGTGTGGTGGATGAGGCCATGATAGAATGACCTAAAGGTGCCTCTAGTCCCCAAGTTCATCTTCTCCATATAAGATTGTGTTCCCTCACAAGTAGAAGTTTCATTCACTCTCTTGCTACTATTTGATAAGAATTCTTGAATAACAAGTTCTTATATGAAACTAGGATGTACAAGTTACCTATGGAAATCATTATGCAAACCTTAAAGATTTTGTAAATCCCCATAATATTTTAAAGATTAGGCTTATGAGCAACTATTATTATTAATATTTAGAAATATTTATGTAATAATAAGAAGAAATATCTTAAGTTGTTTTGGTTTTTTATATTAGATCACCAATCTTATCTTCATCTCATTTCATTCATTTGAAAAGAAACATGAAAAGATGTTGCATTTATTTAGAACTAGGTTAACTAACATGCAACTTTTACTCTATCCTATCTAAGAACAAGAAATTATATTTCACGTCTAAAAATATTTCCAATGTAACCATGTGCATAACATGTGTAGAAACACATTCATACTTGGGTTTGAAAGATAATCTTTAATGTATACCAGAGTACGAAGAACCAGTTTCTTTGCTGATGATGTGAAGAGTTGTTGAAGAAGAGAGTGGTGGTTCAATCTGGTTGTCATCTAGAACCAATGTTCAATATAGTCATGATGTTCTTGGTTCACTTGTTCTTTTAGACCACTCTTCGTGTATCCCTCTATCATGCCTTGTAGATCGTCTTCTTTCAAATGAATAGTCTCATTAGTGCATATAGGTTCTTCATAAAGGAATTTCAAGAATTCCTCGATCTCAGGTTCTAGTGGTTTTTCTCCATCAAATGTGGTCCATTATTTTTCGGTCTCCTCGATATATTGGAAAAGGGGATCAAAGGAGACTTCTAGATCTTCTTGTGGATGCAGAGCGACATTTAAGTTCTTGACTGCTGTGAAGATTTGTTCTTCCTGAGAGGTTGAGATTGAGATACCAGCTGCTTCTAGGATTTGAGAGAGTTATGTTAAACTCTTGATCATATTTGAATTCTTGTTGTTGGTTGATGGGTCATGTTTCACACATGGATTAGTGTAGAGGGGGGGAGTTCTTACAGTGTCTAAAAAAATTTAAAAATCCTAAAGAAATAAAGAGAAGCAATATAAAAGAAAATGTAATCAAATCAATTATATACTTGAAGCGCCACCATGCTACTAGGACCCTGTTGTCACCAAGTTATATTTTCACACAAATTAGCTTCTCTTCTCATATATAAAAAATGCTAATAAAACAAAAAAATCTAACTACTGAAAGGAAGAGGAAAACCTAACTTTGGAGCAACCCCACTAAAGTGGATGCATGGGCTCTTCCCTCACATCTTGCCATATTTTCCCCACCCTTAGGTCACCCTTAAAAGAACACCACACTTGCATGAAAATAAACACACTTGCATGAAAGGAACAATCAAGGATTTGGAGAAATAAAAGCAACCTACCTATGCTCTAATCCCTTTATCACCTCCCCAACAATGGCGCCAAAATGTTGGGCTAAATATATGCACTATTAATTCCCACATTTAATTATCAATCGGAGCTCGGAAGCTTTGAGGTGCGGGAGCAGGAAACACAAGATCAAAGTATAGGCTAATCTAATCTAAAGTCGACAAAACAATCTTTAAAACCACACTGCAAAACATTAGCACTAAGGATTCATCACTGGGACGTAGGAATAACTTAGTGCTATAAGTTATTATATCATAGTCTTTCATGCGCTCAGGGTGATGTTCGTGTGATTAATTGTGGGTAGCTTACTTAAGTTTTTTTTCCTTCAATGATTATTTCCTATAGTGTATCCACACTTAAATGCAACAAAAGAAACAAGCAAATGGAAATGAAATTCACGATAGAAACTAACACCTTAGGAAAAATTCCAACACTGGAAGGCCATATCTCACGAGATAGACCTTGAATCTGTCGATTGGTGATTAAATATATGTGAAATTAAAGAGTAAGAAATCCAAAGGTACAGGAAAATAAAGCAATCTGAAAGCAGACTATAGGAAATTTGATGAAAGCAATCTAAAATCAATCTTAAGAAAAAGGAAATCAAACAAGGCTGCAAATTAAATCTAAACTTGAAATCTTCCACAGTTATATGTATCAAACATGGAGAAGAAGGATAAGGAATAAGTAAAGATGATAATGTAGAGATGTAAAGCAAAGAATTGAAATTCTTATGCGATAGAAAAGAAATACCAACTCTGTCAAGAAAGATGAATGTTAGATGGGTTAAGAAGAGATGAACATAGAATTTTCAATGTACACTGTAGAACTCAACAAAGAATAATCATAAAGAAGGGAGGAATGCTTATATAGTTGACTCAAAAGGTTGAATGTACACAGTAAAATAAAAGCTGGAAACATGGTTGAAGAAAATTAAATGGATTCTTGGCGACAATTGTCTAACTTAGAGGATTTGCAATCAACTAAGAAAGGAAAGAAGATGAATGAAAATGAATATATGCATAATGGGTGGTGTGGGTTAATGTGCAAGTTCTGGGTGCAAAGAATGAAGAAAAGAGAGGGGAAATCTGCTCATGAACAAATGTAAATTACCATGCATGGGTAATCAATCTGTAAGCACATCATGAAGGATGGCACACACTCTAAATTGTAAATAATAAGTGCATTTTTGAACCTATGTTTCTGTGTCTTCCATTTATAAATGAATTCAAATATCCAACTAAATATCAAAACTCTATTTTATGCTTTTGATACAGCTAGGAAGGAAAAAAACCATTTAATAATGCGAGCAACAAATAATGGGCATAATGGGCATAATTAAAGAAAGGCACAAAGCAATGAATCGTTGGTCAAATAATTATTAAGCACAAAAATAGAGCAGCATGAAAACACATATATTAGAAGCTTGTAAAAGGAGTATGATTGAGGTTTAATGAAAAATGATGATGCTTTGAGTGGAAGGGCATCAATTCGAGTTGTTCATGAAACCAATTGAAGAATCAAATTGTTGAATTGAAACACATAGTGCATGGAAATCAAATCAAAGCAAATTCATAATCTAATTAGCGAAAGAAATAGAAATAGGGACATACCCAGATCAAGGGGTGCTACCCGACCTAGGCATGGTCCTGGAAGACTAATTCAGATCGGAACTGGAATAATGCATCAAATCTCAACCATGAATTGTTCTTGTTTATTAGAAATCAAAATATATGATTACAACATTTTGCTCATCAATTTCATGTCTCTAATATGATGAATTTCTCCCACATACAAACTTTAAATAATAATGATGGCCCCTCCTTAGCCCTATGAGGCTCTTATTTATACATTAAATCCAAAGGGCGATGATAGAACCAAATCCCTTAAACTCGAATTTTCGTTAAAACCAATTTTATAATTTTTTTAGCAAAATCACACAAATCTGGGTTTTATTGTAATTTGGGCAGATTTGAGTTAGGGATCCACCCATATCTTCCAAAATAATTCCCATTTTGAAAAATTTCCTACTCATTACTCAATTTTCCACATTCTAGACAAAACCCATTTCGTATAATTTCAATATCTGATGCCATTTGCATGGAAATCGAGGCGCAAGTTGGCAGTTTGAGAGTTTTGCTATTTTTTGTAGAATCATTCCCCCTAAGATGGAGGTACACACGTGTGATATGGGCGAATTATAACTCACATTTCTTCATGTAAACATCGTTTTGGACAAAACCCATGTCCTCAATTTTCTTCTAGAATCATTTAAAATTTTTGAATTATTTATAGTACTGGACTGTTGTTGATGTTAGTACTGGACGAGCATGACATTGGTACTAGACAAGAACAAAATTGGTACCAGACGAGTTGAGTACTGGATGACATGGAGTGTGGGTACTGGATGACTCTTCAAGTATCGGTTGACTGTAGAACCTTCTCGTACTAGGTGACTTGGAGTACCGGATGATCTCCAGTGCGTGTACCGGATGACTTCCAGTCAAAGACATATTTTTTGGACATAGAAACATAGGATTAATCCATCATCAGAAAAACTATTTTATAATCATCCTTTTAATCACTAAAAATATGGAAAATTATGTGTTAACCACATATGATGAATAACAGGAGATAATGGAGGTTTATGGTGTAATTAGTGATATATTATGGACAAAATGCAGGGAGAAGGTGTAATGATGAGTGTATTTGTATGGAGGAAAATATGGAAAAACCGAAGCGCAAAAATTACTTTTATAGGTTTTAAATTTTCATGGGTTAGCACACCTTTCCCCAGGAACACATCCCTTGGGGGGAATTTTTCACCTTGGGGAGGTTTTCCCTTTGTTACCACATCAATTCCTGGGGGTTTCTTCCCTGAGACTAACTTCAGGAATATATTTCCTAGAGGCTCCAGATTTACCCCTGGGATAAACCCCCTTAGGGGCATCTTTGATTTTGGGAGAAGTCGTGCTCTTGGAGGTGCCACCATCCCATTAGGCACTCACTCTTCAGGATCTCCCCAATCCTACAGTAGCACCAACATAGGGGAGCCACAAGGTCCATCTGGGACAACGGAGACTTCACCTCCCTCCCAAGATTCATTTGCATTGTTTCCTTTCCTCGCAACTCTAGACTTACTGGATTTTTCATGGTTAACAAATGACCCTATTTCCCATGACCAAATATAGTCGAAAATTCCTTCCAAGTTTCCATCAAATATTCCAAAATTCAACAAAAATCTAGGAGAAGACCCCTCCACTCACATCACGACGTACCACTTATGGTTTTCATCCAACTTGTTGATGGATGATAGTGTGAGGTTTCTTCCTTTCTAGAGATCCCTGATCGGAGCTGCTGCTAAATGGTATATTGAATTAAAAGGAAGTTCCTTTAAAAGCTTCAACGACATGTCAATGGATTTCTTAATGCATCACCAATTTTGCATAAAATATGAGATAGGAACAAATCTCTTGACTTCACTACATCAAAATAATTCCACTCACATTCCTAATCATATATATGAGTGGATACGAAGACATAGGATGATTGTAAGTTAGATTTTGGATAATCTCCTTAAGGAGTGGTTCACCAAGTCCCCCTTACCTCCCATTTCTAGAGATGTAGCTATGGTCGGGGTGGCCACTAAGGGACATGCCATTTTGCATGCCAAACACTTATATATGATTTATTCTCAATCAGGTTCACTTTATGACATAATTCCAAATGATCCTAGGTCATTAATTGATCTGAGGAAACCAAACCCAAGACCCCATGTTGATGGTGTGGTTGGTTTTGTTTCTCGTGCATCTGTAATTGGGTTAGTTGATCAGATGGATCAAATGTATATTATGTTACACCCGTCATATTTTGCACTAATTATCAAACTGTTATGGTCCCCTCTCATACCTCTGAGGTGAATTCAATGCAATCCATTGTTGTAGGAAAATCCCCCTGCGGATAGGTGAATATCCTCTTGGATTCTAGAACCCTATAACAAGACAGAAAACCTACAAATGGACACTAACATCCCTCTGAATTCAATTACCTAATCATAAAGAGAAAGATAAGGAATAAAATGTGATGCACCTTATTCTAAAGTTCATCCTTGTTGCCTCCAATCTGAGCTTGATCTCCAAAATCTTCGGCACCACTTGATACCTGCAATGCAATTGAAAGAAAAAGACAAAGAACTCTTGCTCTACTCTACAAGATTAGACTAATCAAATTCATCTATCAAGATCGATAATCATATGTAACAATACACAATATTGAAGGGAATAGGCCAAGTAATATTGATGAGAACTTTAAAGAGATACTTACCAACTGTAGATGAAGTTGCAGCAACCTCTCCAAGTCCTCCTCGTCCAACCCTTTCACAATGCTCCCAAGATCATAAGTTTGGTACCTCTAATCTTCTTCTTTCCCCTTCTCCATGAAAATCCCTCATTATATAATATTTGGAGGCTTAACCACCATGGAGAGAATCACTCATCAGATCCACTAAAATGGGATCTCCAAGATGTTTAGGGAGAAAATGTCTCTTAAGAATTTTATGGAGGAAATATCTCTCAAGGATTTTAAAGAGGAAATATTTCAACCTTCTATGAGATCCTCAACCTCCCCTAAAAAATAGTAAACCAAATGTGAGGTGGATTCTCACATAAATTAATTTCTTTTTCTTGAATATTAATAATTAATTCATGTGCACATATTATTTGGACCTTCATATAATACATTTCTCCTCCACATTGACTAGGGATTGTGACATATGTTATTCCATGGTGTTGAGGTGTATGCAACACTTAGCAAGGTGCATATGACACTTTTACGACACTTGTGACACTTAGGGAGAGGTACCTAGGTGTGCAAATTTGATGTGTAACATCCATGCAACCGAAAAATCCTCAACAACCTAGAGGCAAGAATAAAAGGAACAAAAAAAAGATTCCAATACTGAGAAAGGGACCTCCTCCACCAAAAACACCCAAGAGGAAGGCACTACGAAGAAAAGGAAGAGTCATTTTCCCTACACAATTTGTGGGGATGACCACTCTACTCATCAGTGTCTTTAGAAGGATGAGGTCCATATATTTTTGGCACATCAATGGGCCCCCCAACAACCTATTGTATTAACACATCCTTTCCCCCCTCAACCTCAAAACATGGTTTCCACAAATCCTACCCCTTTGCAATGGTGCATGGAAGGTACCCCTCGTTATGTGGAGTCTTTCTCGAATGCTTATGTCTATATGTGTGACCACACAGTCAACTTGAAAATGTGAGACAAGAACTATGACACATCCAAGCCTTCCCATGTTGTCCTGGAAGAAAAATAGTATTCCCATCCTGGTGGCCCTCTTTAGATAGAGAAGCCATTTTTTGATGCACCCATTTTCCCCCCAAAGGGTATTCTTCAATGCATGATGCATAATCCCAATACATGGGTTTTCCACAATTACAATATTATGGAATATTGTTACAAGTAAAATCACTCTATGGCATGGGGTAAACCACAACAGACGGAATGACTGCATAAATCAACTCTAATCCAAAGTATACTATATAAATGAAATTCTAACAATATAAGGCCAAGATCCTACCTCGTCCGGACATTCGATAAAGACCATCCTTGAGCATGCAACTCAAATCTGTACACCTGCAACTTGCCCTCAACAACCAATATATGCAAGCATAGGGTGATAATATAAAATGTTAGCATGACCATGATAAATAAAATAGCTTAATCCATTAACATACATGATAAATATGACCATGGAATAACAATTCCAGTACTTACAAGATATCAATTAGACGAGAAAAGAGTATTTCTATTAAAATAATCAACAGAATTATACAAGTGACAAACTTCTATGTCGGCACATCTGGGAACCAAGAAACTAAGTCCCTTCCAGTTGGGCCTTAGTAATTCAATCCTCTGCCAAAGGCAAGCTCACATATGGGAGATAATGAGTTTCTCCATCAAAGAGGGAAGAGCTTGGGGGATAAACAATGTGTTCAGACTTTTAAGGATAAAGGGATGCAGACTCAATGTGAAGTCAAATTTCTCCAGAGTATCTTTTCTCTCAAAATTTGAATTCTCTCCTTCCCCACAACTTGGGTATGGATCAATTTATAGCCATAAAATGGAATTGAAGGGCTGAGTCTGAACATTTCCAGTATATGGAAGGTCAATGATCATGGATATTTTGATGTGACATGGAAACCTGACACAATTTTTTTAATTTTGAGCACCAAACTCGATGTACGCGGGTTGTAGTGGTGCAACCTGCATATATGGATGTTTTCTAACTAGTAGGGCACGTATATGTGGAAAAATATGATTTTTTGGCTCTGGAAAGTACAAAAGGGGACTTCAAGTTTGCATAGGGAAATGGAAAGGCCATCTTAGCAAGTTGCATGGGGTAAGGAAAAATTAGTTGTAACAGATGCCCCCTAATGTGTGAGGTCAGACGAATATTTGCAATGGCTGAAATACATTATAATTCTCGGAAGTGGAGTGATGGAAACTCAGGTGGAAGTATTAGCTGCTCATGAGAATATTACAATCCATAATGACTTTGTAAACATGGCTGCCAATTTGAATTACATTGCAGATCCATGTGGAAATATACCAAAACATTGTTCATGGCCATGAATAGGAAATAAAAAGTAGACACATTCCCTATGTTTTCATAGTCACGAACAAGGCCCAGTGGAAATTGGTCCCAAAAACCAATCGAAATATATCTGTATACAATGGAGTACAATTTGATCTCCCATGATCACTGAAGTCATATAGGTATTGGTCCTAAGAATGATAGCAACAACTCAGGAAAGCTTTTACTGTAAACTGATGTCTTCTACACTATCTGCCAAAGGTGCAAGTATACATCATGTGAATAGAGAATTTGATGTCAAACACAATGAGACTTTGTTTGATTACTGGTCATTATGGTATACCATTAACAAACGTGAGACAACCTACCGATAATGAAAGTAGGTATCAAGACACCGAGTACATTCTTACAAGTGTGAATAAAGGTGTTGAGGTCAAACACTTGAATAATCCATTGACTAGGATACATTTATGTATTCCCAATTGTCAATGGTGGGAGAATGTGCCACTGATGACTGCAACCCTCTAGGTACTCATAGGACTCTAGGTCTTGTTTCTAGAATATATGAGTTTAAGTCGATGCAAGGAGACTTACTGAAAGGAGATCATTAAGGAATATCTCATCAGTCAACACCAGGTACAAAGAAATAGCTTGATAATTTGGAGGAACTCGGACAAAGAGGATGTTCATGAAGGAACGACCATGTGCATCTTTCACATGCACCAGATGCAAGTAGTGCACGAAAAAGATCCTCTGAATAACATCTAATAAGGAATATTGCCTACAAAGAAGAGGAAACCACCAATGAGGATAATGAAATCCAAGACATTGCATGAATCCCAATGTGTGAATATATTTCTTGTCGTCGAAAACAAGGGAAACCCCCCAGTCAGTGACCAATGAGGAGATGTCGACTGTTGGGTTCAAGGTTACCTACCCATAATGAAAGTAGGAACAAGGTGCATGGTAGGACTACAACTTCATGTGACTCTGAGACACACTGGGGGTATGGTCGATATGTAAAGTCAAGAGTTATGAGAAATGGACGACACAGGATTATAGACTTATTTTGAACAAGAGCATGAGACATGTGGAGACGCAGGCAGCATAGACTTGATGATGAAACTTCGTGATGCAGGAAGCATCGACAAACCCTCCATAGGGACTAGAATAATAACCAGTCAGAGGAGTAAAATCTAAGTAATGAGCTCAGCTTCCTAAGGTCATGCTAAACTCAAACTCTGGGTGATAATGGACTCAAAAGTTTGTTCTTTGTTTAAAGGAGACACAATTCCTACCGATACAAGATAATATTCTTTTCTCACCCCTCTTTTTTTGTTTTTTGGTATACAAATGTGATCCATATGGATATCATTGGCCACCCACCTTTTCCAACTGGCTCAAAATAGTTTTCTGACATTTTTGGCAATTTACTATTTTTAGCAATTTTACTTCCGGCACCATTTTGAGGGCCTAAATGAAGGTTTTTCAGTATCTAGCTCTTTAATGATAGCCAAAGGAATAATTTATCCCCCAAAATGAATCTCCTCAGTGATACCTTTCCAACGAGCTATCACACGCCTAAAACGGAGATCATATGCAAAAGTTACGACCCCGGGAAGTTGATGTACTAGCTTACCCAAACGGGGCCCACGTGACTTTTGGCATTTCATCTCCTAGGGTTAGGATTTTGGATGTCTAGGGTTTTTGGCATACCTGCTTATTGTAAATAGGCCTTCAGAGCCTCATTGTAACCTTCTTGTGAATGCACGCTGCCGTCACATCTCTTCTCAGAGATAAGC
Source organism: Picea mariana (assembly GCA_032191745.1). Classification (NCBI taxonomy): domain Eukaryota; kingdom Viridiplantae; phylum Streptophyta; class Pinopsida; order Pinales; family Pinaceae; genus Picea; species Picea mariana. Next base: position 326,134 of record JASDQU010100095.1, read on the forward strand.
CGCCACCATTCCAACAAGCTTGTTTCCGCTGCATTTTACAGTTTCAACTTATTTCGTTATTGAATAGAAAACCAGTTTTACTGTATCTCTATTATTTTTTGTTAAGAAATTGTTAATAATCTGTATTCATTTCGTTTTGCTCATAAAATCAAGATCAGTGGTATCAGAGTAGTCTGCTCCTTGTCGTCTTAATGCATGTCCCCAATGAGGTCGGAGTACAAAGAGTTGGGTCTCGAGCTTGTTTCTCTTGAGGACAAAAGCTCTCACATGCCCAAGCGACCTCACATGGCAGGAGAAAACAAAGATGACAGGATAGTATATCCTTTCAAACTATTGATTGAGGAATCCCTCACGCAACAGAGGAACGAGATGATGGATAGTTTCGCACAAATCCTTCGACAACTACCAACAGGCGATGCATCTTCTTCGAACGGAGGCGCCGCCCCCTTCAAGGTACAAATAAAATTTGATATTCCTATATTTGAAGGTCATATAGATGCAGATGTTGTATACAAGTGGTTGAATCTACTAGAAGGGTATTTTTCTGTTCATAAATTTTTGAATAGAGAAATGATTACTTTTGCGCTCCTCAAAGTCGTTCCCCGTGTCAAAGATTGGTGGGAAACTTTCTGTGAGAAAAAGGAAACAAAGGAAACCTCATTATTTTTAGTCACGGCCACTTGGGAATCCTTCAGGGATGCTATTAAGGAACAATACTACCCTGTCAGAAGTTATGACGACCTGTATACCAAATGGACCACACTTCGGCAAGAAAGAGACCAAGCAGTGCCAGATTTCAAAAATATCTTCCATACCTTGCACACCAAGTTGGGTATCAAAGATTAAGAGAAACATTTGGTGCTCAAGTATTGTGGTGCTCTGCATAGATACATCTAGACCAAAATGGAATTTCTAGACATCTCATCCTTGGGCACGGCCTACTGATATGTTGTCAAAATCGAGCAGAAGCTCAAACAAAAGATGCGGCAATTTGGGCATGGGAAACCCTCATAACAAAAGCCAGGAAAGGGTGGCCCCAACCCACCAAACAAAGGACAGAGAAAAGATGGATAGTATCAAGACAACCAGTACAAGCTGCAAGCAAAGAAGGACACCGGAAAGACAAAGAAAGATACCGGGAAGTGGTGCGACTTCCATAAGAGCCCTTGGCATAACACTGCTGACTGTCGCTCAAAGCAGTCACTGGTGGCCGAAGTGAAAGCCTCTGAATCAAATGCAGATTATGACTCCGAGATAGAACCAGAAAGGGGAAGATGGATCATTGACGCGGAACCTAGTGCCACCGTTGCTACCACCAAGATCCAGCCTGGTGAACCAGACGAGCCAGAAGAAGGAGAGTGGCTCTTCCATTCAAAGATGTGGGTAAAAGGCACCCCACTGCACTTCATCGTTGACAGTGGTAGCCAGAAGAACCTCATCTCAGCAGAGGTCATCAAGTGGTTGGCCCTGCCAACAACGCCGCACCCACAACCCTACACCATTGGATGGCTCCGCCAAGGAAGCAATCTCCGCATCGGCCAACAGTGTCGACTGTCGTATGGCATCAAGCCCTTCAAAGACGAGGTATTGTGTGATGTTGCTCCTCTTGAATTTTGTGATGTTCTTTTGGGCCAACCTTATTTATGGAAACGTCATGCTGTATATGAGTCTAGGCCTCGTAGTGTTATTATTACTTTGAACAGGAAATTGTACAGGATACCTGAGGCAGTCCCACCTAGTGCTATTTCCTTGATCTCTACTAAGCAATGCAGAAAGGTCATCTCTCAGATGGGGAAGTTTGTCTTCTTTGTGATTCGCTCTCAGAATAAGCAAAAGATCGCAGCCACATCCAGGGTCTCTACGACCGACCTCTCCACACAACAGAAGCAAGTAGATAAGGTCGTGGAAGAATACTTGGATATCTTCTCCTCACCTATAGGGGTACCTCTGCACTACCAGGTCAAGCACCCCATCAATCTGACCCCCAGTGTACTGCTTCCCAATGGGCCAGTCTATCATCACTCTTTGTTAGAGAATGAGGAGATCAAGAGACAGATCCAAGAACTACTCCACAAGGGGCACATAAACCCTAGCTCATCACCTTGCGGGAGCCCAATCGTGTTGGTACAGAAGAAAGATGGAACCTGGTGACTCTATATTGATTACCGGGCTCTGAATAAAATCACTATTAGAAACCGGTACCCGATTCCCCGAATCGATGACCTCCTTGATCAACTCACGGGGGCCAAATACTTCAGTAAGATTGATCTGAAGTCTGGCTACCACCAGGTCCCGATAGAACAGAAAAATGTATGGAAGACCACCTTCAAGTCAAAGGAAGGACTTTTTCAATGGTTGGTCATGCCCTTTGGTTTGACAAATGCTCCAGCCACTTTCATGAGGATGATGGATGATATCCTGCGACCATTCACCAATACTTTTGTNCAGCAAGACTTGGGATGAACACTTGCAACATATTCAGCAGGTTATGCACACCCTGCGGCAGCACAAGCTATACGCCAACCTAGAAAAATGCTCCTTCGGCATGGACAGGGTCCATTACCTGGGCTACATCATTGATTAGCATAGTTCACATGTGGATCCAGCCAAGATCCAAGTCATCCGTGACTGGCTAGCCCTAACAACACTCACTGAGCTTCGGAGCTTCTTGGGACTTGCTAATTTCTACCACAGGTTCGTGTTGGGTGACTCCCATATTGCATGGGCCCTCAGCCAAATAAGCAGGGGTGGTGGTAAGGATAAATTTGTGTGGGGCCGGTCCCAACAACAAGCATTCGATGATTTGAAGCAGCACTTGTGCTCAACCCTAGTACTTTCACTACTAGACCTGCAGCATCCCTTTGAGACACTATTAGATACTGTCCGTAAGTACCCTACTTATGACAAAGAAATTTACTCCATTGTGTAAGCATGTCGCCAGTGGAGACATTACATTCTTGGGAAGGAGACAGTCATCCACACTGATCATAAGCCACTGCAGTTCATGCAGACACATGGAAAACTGTAAAATGACCACCATCAAAAGTGGTCCACATACTTGCAGCAATTCCACCTCAACATCAAGTATAAAACATGAAGCACCAATCACGTCATTGATTGCCTCAGCAAACCTCCAGTTGCAGCACTCACCACGGTGCTAGACTCTTGCGGCCATGAGACATCTGGATGGCCCCAACTCTATGAGACAGACCCTGACTTCGCCACCACCTGCCAAATGTTGTGTGCAAATGCAGTTGTCAATAATTTCCATCTTCAGGATGGGTTGTTGTGTCGTCTGGGCCATATATGTGTTCCATCAAGTGAGCGAGTGAAGCTGATCTAGGAAGCCCACTACAATCGGGTGGCAGGACACTTCAGCGTCGAAAAGACAGTGGCGATGCTACAAAAACATTTCTACTGGCCGAAACTTCTACAGGAGGTCGGCAAGTATATCAGGTCCTGCACTGCCTGTGCTATTGCCAAACTGACCACTAAGAAACAGGGCTTGTACACCCCTCTTCCTACTCCTAACAGGCTATGGGAATCCATCTCAATGGACTATATGTCGGGCCTCCCATCCACCAACTGGGGAAATGACTGTGTTTTTGTGGTTGTTGATCGTTTTTCTAAGATGGTGATTATGGTTGCCTGCAAGAAGAGCATCACATCAGAGGCCATTGCCAAGCTCTTCTTTGAACGAGTCTGGGTACATTTTGGAATCCCACAAACCATTTTCTCAGATCGGGATAGTCGATTTCTCAGCACATTCTGGTCGAGCCTCTGGTCACTGCTGGACACCAAGCTCACCAAATCCACAGCCTTCCACCCCCAAACAGATGGCCAAACCGAGGTTGTAAATCGAATGATTGTGCATATCCTTCGCATGTATAATTCAAAGAACCCTCACACATGGGATGAGAGCCTTCCCTATGTCCAACATAGCTACAACCAAGCCTTGCATAGCTCAACCGGCCATAGCCCCTTTCAAGTGGGGTTGGGATTCCAACCATTGGGTCCCATAGATGTTTCACTTCCCCTTGCTGTCACCTCGACTGACTCATCTCTTGCTCCAACCGAAGCTGACAAAGCCACCCACTTCATTGAGAAGATCCAGAACATCCGCCAACAGGTTTAGGATATCCTACAAAATTCCAATGACAAGTACAAACAACGCCATGATCAACATCGAGTGCCGCATAAGTTTCAGGTGGGCGACAAAGTTTGGTTGCACTTGCAGAAAGAATGCCTTACATGACCCCATCAGAAGCTTCGCCCACTCCATTATGGACAGTACACTATCACCAAGGCCATGGGGGATAATGCTTTTGAGCTCAACATTCCTCCTTTCCTTGGCCTGCACCCAGTGTTCAACGTGGATCTCCTTCGCCCTTATTTCCCACCATTATTGGACACCTCAAAAGTAGCAGAACAGCTGACACCAATAGATATCAACCCCAATTTCATATAATAGACATCCAATGATCAGATTTTGGATAGACAGATCAAGGGCACTCGACAACAAAGGATCTAGCTTTATCGAGTCATCAAAGCAGGGCAACTCCTGCACCAAGGCAAGTGGCTCACCCGGGGCCAAATTCAGCAGAAAATTACTCATCTAATGGGGGACCTCAACGCAATGGAGACCATTGATTCCTATGGAGGGAGGATTGATCTAGATGGATATCGGTGGCCACCCACCTTTTCCAATTGGCTCAAAACAGTTTTTTGACATTTTTGGCAATTTACTATTTTTAGCAGTTTTTACTTCCGGGGCCATTTTGAGGGCCTAAATAAAGGTTTTTCGGTATCGAGCTCCTCAATGATATTAAAAGGCATAATTGATCCCCCAAAATTAATCTCCTCAGTGATACCTTTCCAACGGGCTATCAGACGCCTAAAACGGAGATCGTATGCAAAAGTTACGACCCCGGGAAGTTGATGTACTAGCTTACCCAAACGGGGCCCACATGACTTTTGGCATTTCATCTCCTAGGGTTAGGTTGTTAGATGTCTAGGGTTTTTGGAATTATTTATTATTGTAAAAAGGCCTTCAGAGCCTCATTGTAACCTTCTTCTTTCGAATGCGCATTGCCGTCACATCTCTTCTCAGAGATAAGCCGCCACCATTCCAGCAAGCTTATTTCTGCTGCATTTTATAGTTTCATCTTATTTCGTTATTGAATAGAAAACCAGTTTTACTGTATCTCTGTTATTTTGTGTTAAGCACCTATTAATAATCTGTATTCATTTCGTTCTACTCATAAAATCTAGATCAAAATGAATGCTATGATACAAGAGAGGAAACAAGTTTCACGAGTAATAAACTAGATCGAAATAGTGGAACATATATATCCTCAATGCAAGGAAGTGCATGCGGGGCATGGACACTCAAGGGAATCTTTCCTCTTAGGGTACAGGGTGTCAAGCTGCAAAGGATATAAAAAACGCTCTGCTTGGATAGTGATGTAAGTTTTTGAGGAAAGAGGCTTATAACAAGAAAGAGGGAACCGACAATAGGATCAATACTGCAAGTAGGAGAATGAAATTCAATTACAACTTAACTCCAAAGAATGTCCTTTTTCATAAATTTAGTCCCCTAGGCCCAAAAAAGTATAAAACAATACCCAAGAGAACTCTTCTATCCAATGTTGACTAGAGTATTCATTTTTTGAAATTAGTCTACTTGGTCCAAAAAAGGGTTAAACTTACACCAAATAGATGTATTTTCAAATCCATTTAACAAGTGTGAAAGAGACAAGTTCACTCGGAAATTGTTTCACTTTTGAGAGAGTCGAAAAAGAGATTAAACAAGACTCAGTGAGAGTACCATAGGTGAATGTCAGAATGATTATGAGTAATAATATGAGGTTCAAATGAAAAGTCATATCAGAACGAAAAGGGACTCTCGGTCCTATGGAATAATTTCTTCATTGGAAACAAATGACATAAAGGTTCTAACTAGGGCACCCATATTTGGTAAGCCTCTACCACTCAATAACGACACTTCTAATAGCAATAATAAGGTTTTGTGTCTCTAATAAATGGGTTCGTACCTAAGGCATATGGATCATAGTCACAGGAAAATGAAAATATGAAAATGGATTGAGAACCAATCCTATATGCTGGGAACAGAAAATACTTGCCAAAGGCATGAATGTGCGATGTGATACTAGAAACCGTAAAAATGGGAAACCATTGAGGATTGAAGTAGATGAAATCTATTTTATCACAGGATTGTTTCATCAGGGAGAGGTGGTGAATATCAAATCCCGGGGGGCTAGAGGTTGTATGAACATAGAGGATTACATTGTCACCCATTGTGTTGCAATCATAGAAAAAGTAGGGAGCCAACTCCCCATCAGGGTGATTGAAAACCTAACTTTGAAGATCATTGTTCTTGTCCTTACACGGATCTATGGGTTGGCCTCATTGTGCCAAGATTTAAGGCCACTCATGTTTTACGAAGTGGAGTGCTTGCAACCCACGGTTTATGAATGGTGTACCTCACTGTTGACTAGCATGAAGAGTCAATTGACAGATTCCAAACAAGGGAGAAAGAGAAACTTTGGGTTTGCATCCATCTTCTGTAGTTTTTTATTTGAACGGGTTCTAGTTTTGAGCCCTAGAGTGGATATTATTCTATACAAACTATGTGATCCATCCATGTCATGATGGACCGACTTGATGAGGCTATTAGGAGGAGGTAGGGTGTCAACCCCATACAACGATGAGTTTTTCTTCTGGTGGTGTCGACAAGTGATATCCATTGAAGACTATCCCTATGCTAGGATTGAATACAAAGGGGATCCAAATATGCATCTACCACCAAGTTCTACCTATGGTGATATAGGTATAAAAAAAAATCGAGTATTTCATTTTTGTGTTCTTTTTTTTTTAACAGAATAAAAAAGACGCAAATATTTTTGTATGGTATCAAGTATTAACAATTACTTTGTTATGCAGATGTGGGTCTGTGATGACCAGATGGATTACCATGAAATAGACGAAGGAACTGGGGATATGAGAAGGTAGGCAGAGATGCAGAGAGAGTTCTACAAAATTTGCAAGGGAACCTATCTTGTTTGACGCAAAGAATTCCTATGGTTCCAGTGGAAGATCTTCCAAAGGCTATGTAGCAGTAGGTGGTGGGTGTGTGTTGGTCATGTGTTATAGTATTTGCACAAGTAGTAGTGTCTGTGTTGCACTAGGAATGCAGGAGGGTTTGAGGGGGGGATTCTAGGCCCTCCCTTGGGGGGTGCAAGGGGTGAAACCCCCCTGCGTGGGGGTTTTGTTGCAGCTACCCTAAGAAAACAAAAATTTCCTCGGGAAATGTGTCACATTTTTCCCTCATTTTTCGTGTTGCCTCAATTTTTGTGTCCATTATTGAGATCTTTTTCGGCACATGGTTTTTTCTGATGGTTTTCTATTTATGGTTAAGGAATTATGGTTGTTGACTAATCCAGGTCATTGGATTAGGGTTTTGGATGTCGTTGGATCCTATATGTATATTGTATTGTAAACAATGTATCACTATGAATGAATATAGAATATGTTGGTTTTTCCAGTTTGGGTTTCCAGGGGAAAAAATATCTGTGTAATGTTTGTATTTTCCATTGTATCTTTTATGTTCTTTTACTGAAAATCTATTTGCAATAAATATTGTACAAGGTTAAAATCTACAGTGTGCCCCGTGCATGGGTTTGACTCTTCCAGCGTCTCGCAAACATTGTACTGTGTTATCATGATACACATATGGTTCCATAGGAGTAAATTCCATGGTCATATATCTACGGGCCATATATGTATTTTGAGGGTGTGAGCCCTATTTTGTACTATGACACCATTTTTTTTGAAGAGATGAAATATAAAATTTTGGTCCTTGGCTTTACTTATATATGTTACAATGTGTACATGGATGTGTTTTATTTGCTTTAGTTATGTGAAAAATGCCAATATAAAACATAATTAGCATATGCATCAAATACATAATTATAACTTCTAGGTATGTGATTATAAGTAATAAAATCAAAGTATCGTTCCAAAATTTGTACCGTAGGAATCGTCGAAGTAGAGTAGGTTTTCGCACAAGGTAACTGTCATTTAACTGACATACTACTAACTGGGAGTCTAGGTGAACCAACAAAGATCAAACACCATGTGAAATGACATCACGCAATATCTCTATAATGATGTTATACTTAGCCACATTATTCATTGATGGTGTTGGACACACCTGCCACACTTAGAGGGGGGGATGAATGAGTGTGGGGATCTTTTTCCCAAAACTTCCCTCTTACACAAAAACTCCTTAGTTAACATTCAACATTTTCTCATTACTCATTGATGTCATTTATAATTAGTTAGATTTGAATACATATCAGCAACATATATCAACAACATATCATCGACAAATCATCTCCACAAGGAACACAAAGAACACAAGATGTATGTATAATTTTTCTTTTTATTATGCACTTCAATCCGAGGGTTTTTCAGCAACAACTGAGTAGAGTACAAATCTACAAGAGCACTAACTCTATATGCAAGACTCATCTTACATTCTTAGCACCAACTGAGATGAGGCAACAATCCTCAATAGATATCAATCTGTCAACATAAACAAGTGCATCAACCATGCACCAACCTGTGCCAAACAACCTGTAATCAACCTGTACCATAAACAAGTGCATCCAACCATGTACCAAGTATATACCAATCATGTGTCAAATA
>JASDQU010100095.1:334913-347501 GCA_032191745.1 Picea mariana
ACAACCTGTAATCAACCTGTACCATAAACAAGTGCATCCAACCATGTACCAAGTATATACCAATCATGTGTCAAATAATCATCAACAATGAATCATCAATATGTACCAACATCATCAACTATACACCTCATGTATGTGCCAAATCGTCAACTACTTGTCTCAACCATGACTAGTTTTGGATTAGTCAACAACCCCAACTTGAAATAATCATAACTTTGTACCTATAATGAATAAATATATGAAACTGATACACACTGTTCTTCAGTGTGTTTTATATAATTCCTCCATGTGGAAATACTTGAAACCTCTCAGAAAAGGCGTTATAGCAAAAATGACATACCTTGTTGAATTCTGGATTATTCTAGAGAGCGCCCTTGTAGAGCGTGGCCCGCACAAAATATTCATTGAATTGATATGAACCCATTACAAAACATACTAAATCTTGTACCCTAACCAACACATTTGGTCTCACTGAATTTGGATCTGTTATGAAGAAGTTATGACGTTTTTACCTTAAACACCTGTTTTTGACTAGTTTCAGGACTAGTCACAAACCCTATTTTTCATGGAGTGTAACTCCCAAAATACAACGACCCACAAGCTGAATTTTTTTACCAAAGATACTTGGGTATGTGTTCTCAATGTAATAGAAATTTCACAGTCTAAATCATTATAGAAAAAAAGTTATAGAAAAAATGGTGAGATGACTTGTAAATAGCATACCTTAGAAAGCACCATCAAAAGAATTTATCCTTCCTTGCATTTCGGCCTTATTTTCTTCACCTCTATTCTGAAATTCATCTTGGATATCCTTGGTTACCTCATTCACCTATATATATTCAATATTCTCAAGTGTTCCACACCAAAAATGCTCAAGAAGCTCTCCATCAATACTCCAAAATATATTCTCACAAGAAGCTCTCCATTGATCCACAAATAGGATGATCTACAAGAGACCATTGCTATATTATTTATACTTTAATCCTCTAGGTCACTTAACCCATTTTTAGGTCACTTAACCCATTTCTAGGTCACTTAACCTATTTTCCTTATTTTAGGGTTAACCACTTTCCATAAATAGAAATTTCTCCAATATTTTATCATTTAAATATTCTTTCTTGATTTTCTCATTTTACTTTATCATTTCTTGATTTTTTCACTTCTCTTTATTATTTAAATAATCCACCTTGACTTTTTCACCTTACTTTATCATTTAAATAATGATTTCTTCTTTTAGGTCACTTAACCCATTTCTAGGTCACTTAACCTATTTTCCTTATTTTTAGGGTTAACCAAATAGAAGGCTTTCCAATACTTTATCATTTAAATAATTTATTTTGTATTCACTTTGAATTATAGTACACTCATCACTTCACTTTAGTATTTACMTTTTAAAATCCCTTAAACCACTTTAACTAATTTGAMCTTTTGGGGCTTCTAGATGACATGTGAGGGTCCTCCAAATTCGTAAGGCCATAACTCTCAAACCGTGAGGAGTTATGTGTGATTCCACATACCACCAGAAATGGCATGACATGTACTATTTATATAGAATAGTATTGTATGAAAATATATCATAACTCATACCGTTACCCATCAAACAAACTTGGGTCCATTACCCAAACCTGGGGTCTCCAACTTCTCATGGCCATAACTCTCTAACCATGAGGAGTTATGTGATGTTCTACATACCATCGAAAATGGCATGACAAGGACTATACATATAGGATAGTTTCACCAAAAATTTCCTTAATATTCATCTCGTTATTCCACATACAAGCATGGGTCTTCCAACCATTCTTCTAGGATAACTCAATCCGCAAAGCATCTTCCCATGAGGGCTTTCACCATAAGGGGACCACTTTGGAGTTCATCCATTTGTGTACCTTATCAATCATGATAAGATAATAATGAGAGAATGGGTCCTCCAACCATTCTTCTAGGATAACTCAATCCACAAAGCGTCTTCCCGTGATGGCTTTCACCATAAGGGGACCACTTTGGAGTTCATCCATTTGTGAACCTTATCAATCATGATAAGACAATAATGAGTCATATATACATTTTTCCAACAATGCACCATATACCAATGAAACCACATCGATCCATCTTCATCATATCAATGACAACTCATTGATCCATCTTCATCTATGCATTCTCATCAAGGACAATACATATTATATTACATCAATCATCAATCAATCAATCCTTTGACATCAATCAATCACTTGAAATCAATCAATGACATCAATCAATAAAACCATTGGCATCAATGACAACATGATCCAACAGATGGCTCCAGACAAACGCCACCTAAAGACAACAATTTTCCCTCAGGTGAGTAAATGACCCAAGAGGCAGAAGCCATGTTTTTTGTATGACGACTGGCAGCATTTGCAAATCCTAAGTAAACTAAAGGCTTCATTGACATATTCCAACCAGAGGAAAACCTAATAATAAATTTGATGACACAAACGAAAAGATATATATACACTAAAATGCAGTATTATACAAAGAGTCACGCCTAATCTTGAGGGATCAAGTGTAACATATTTTTAGGTAGAGCCCATTTATGGGCTCATCTAGCATATTCCCTTCATAATCCTCTAATTCGTAGAATCCTTTTTCCAAAACATGTCGCATGATATAAGGATTGTGCCACATGGGGTTGAACTTGCCTGCACCCAACGGTTCTTTGGCTTGGTTATACAAGAGGGCCAAGTCACCCTCAGTGTAGTGCCAAGGAAAAACATACCTATCATATTGAACCTTGACACATTGTTTATTTTCTTCGATACCTATAGAGGCATCTTGATGTTTCTCATCTAGGCTCTCTAGGTGTACAAGGTGTTCTTTGAGATCAGAAGTGTCAGGTAGGAGCTCAATTTTCAGTTTAAGGGAATGGATTTTGCATTCAATCAAAAGGATTGAATCCACATCGTGTACTAACTAAAAATGAGAAAAACTTGTGGAAGTCTTATCTAAGGTTCGAAATTCCCAAAGCACGGGGTAAAGCATTAGATGTCAGTTAGATTTACTCTTCCTGACATTTTTTTTCAAAATGGTCTTGAGAGATTTATTCACAACATCTACTTGTCCATTTTCCTGGGGATAATAAGTGGAAGAATGACCATGATTAAACCCTAGTTTCGATCTTAATTCCTTCATCTTTTCATTTTGAAAGCAAATTCCATGATCAGTGACAATCTCCTTTGGGATTCAGAACCAGGCTATAATTTGGTTGAATATGAAGAATGTTACAGTCTTAACAATTTTACCATACCATTTGAGTTTTTTACCCACATAGTGCATTTTGTACTATTTTTCCAATGATCTTCAAGTGTAAATTGTTGGAGCTATGATCAACATAGTTGACAACCATCTAAACCAAGTAAGTTCCCTTCTCCTCCTCTTCATTTCTAGTGGTTTAAATTTCAAATTAAGTTCTCATTTTTTGAGTTTTTTAGGGCACAACATACAAATTAAGGTGTACGTGATATATAGTTCATCGGGTCACATATATGAAGACATGTACATAGGAAAATAAAAACCCTCCCGTGTATATGTGGCCCTACACACGACTATTAAAACTGCAGCTCGCGTACAAGTCCACAAACAAATTTTTTAATGGATTTAACTCAAACAATGGTTTTCCTTTTGCAGGATGGTTCTTGAATGGACAAAGAGGGAGCATGAGGAGTTGGATGCACCAATGGAAGGAGATGCAAGGGCCCAATTACCTCTAAAAAGATGTGTCCTATAAAAATTTTGGGCTCTCAAAGGAATGAGGGCTTAAGTGAGGGTACTCCAAATTCTAGTAAACATTTGAGATACAAAGACAGAGGCCTTCAATATCAATGGGAAACCATTGAGGATTGAAGTATATGAAATCTATTTTATCACAAGATTTTCTCGTCGGCGCGAGGTGGTGAATCTCAAATCTCAAGGGGTTGGAGGTCGTATGAACATAGAGGATTACATTTCCACCTACTGTGTTGCAGGAACAGACAAAGTAGAGAGCCAACTCCGCATCAAGGTGATCGAAAAAATGAATTTGAAGATCATCATTATTGTCCTTACACGGATCTTCAAATTGAACTCATTGCACCAAGATTCAAGGCCACTCATGTTTTACGCAGTGGAGTGCTTGCGACCCACGGTTTATGACTAGTTTACCTCACTGTTGACTAACATGAAGAGTTATCTGACAGATTGAAAACAAGGGAGAAAGAGAAACTTTGGGTTTGCATCCATATTGTGTATTTTTTTCTTTGAGCGGGTTCCAGGTTTGATCCCTAGAGTGGAGATTATTCCATATGGACTACGCGATCCAACCATGTCACAGTGGACCGACGTGATGAGGCCGTTAGGAGGACGTAGGGTGTCAACCCTACAACGATGAGTTCTTCTTATGGTGGTGTCGACAGGTGATAGCCATTGATGACTATCCTTATGCTGGGATTAACTACAAAGGGGATCTCGATATGCCTCTACCACCAGGTTCCGCCTACGGTGATATAGGTATAAAAACAATTTGAATATTTCATTTTTTTGTGTTTTTGTTTTTCAAAAATAATAAAAAAATGCAAATATTTGTGTATGGTATCAAGTATTAACAATTACTTTATTACGAAGATGTGGGTCTACGACAGCCAGATGGATTCCTACAACATCGATGAAGGAACCGAGGAGACGAGCAGGCGGGAGGAGATGCAGAGAGAGTGTTACAAAATGTGTAGGAAACTTGTCTCTTTTGATGCACAAGATTCCTATGGTTCAAGTGAAGGATCTTCCAGAGGCTATGCAACGAAAGGCGGTGGGTGTGCCCTGTGCATGGGTGCAACTCTTCTGGCGTCTCACAAACACTGTATTGTGATATCATGATACGCATCTGGTTCCATAGCCATAAATTCCATGGTCATATATCTACCGGACATATATTTATTTTGAGGGTGTGAGCCCCATTTTCTACTATGACACGATATTTTTTGAAGAGATGAAATATAAATTTTGTTCCTCGGATTTACTTATATATGTTACAATGTCTACATCGATGTGTTTTCTTTTCTTTAGTTATGTGAAAAATGCCAATCTAAAACATTCTTTAGTTATGTGAAAAATGCCAATCTAAAACATAATTATCATATACATCAGATACATAATTAGAGCTTCTAGGTATGTGATTATAAATAATAAAATAAAAGTATCATTCCAAAAGTCGTACCTGTAGGAATCTTTGGGGTAGATTAGGGTTTCTCACAAGGTAACTTATGTTTAACTGACATACTACTAACTGGGAGTCCAGGAGAACCTCTAAAGATCGAAAACCATGTGAAATGGCATCACGCAAAAGCTCTATAATGGCGCTATACTCAACCACATTTTTCGTTGATGGCTCCAGAAAAACGCCACCTGAAGACACCAGTTGTCCCTTGGGTGAGTAAATGACCCAAGCAGCGAAATCCATGTTACGTGTATGATGATTGGCATTGTTTGTGAATCCTAAGTAAATTGAAGACTCCGTTGACATCTTCCAACCAAGGGAAAACCTAATAATCAATCTGATGAAACAAACAAAAAGATATATATACACTAAAATACACTAGTATACAAAGAGTCATGCCCAATATTGAGGGCTCAAGCATAATATATATTCAAGTAGAGCCCATTTCAGGGCTCATCCAGCATATTCCCTTCATAATCATCTAATTCGTAAGCTCCTTTTTCCAAAACACGCCACACAATATAAGGATTGTGCCACATGGGGTTTAACTTACCTGCCCCCAACTGTTCTTTGGTTTGGTCATACAAGAGGACCAAGTCACCCTCAACGTACTTCTGAGGACATACAGACCTATCATATTGAACCTTGACACATTTTTTATTCTCTTCGACAATCGTAGAGGCATCTTGATGTTGCTAATTTAGGCGCTCTAGGTGTACGATGTGTTCTTTGAGATCAGAAGTGTTAGGTAGGAGCTCAATTTCCAATTTAAGGGAATGGATTTTTCATTCAATGGGAAGGATCGGATCCACACTGTGTGCTAATTGAAAAGGAGAAAAATGGTGGAAGTATTAACCAAGGTTCGATATGCCCAAAGCACAGGATAAAGCATTAGATGCCATTCATATTTACTTTGGCCGACAGGTTTTTGCAAAATGGTATTGAGAGATTTATTCATAGCCTCTACTTGTCCATTTTCTTGGGGATAATAAGGGAAAGAAGGACCATTCTTAAGCCCCAATTTTGATGATAATTCCTTCATCATTTCATTCTAAAAGTGACTACCATGATCAGTGACAATATCCTTTGGGATTCTGAACCGTGCTATAATTTTGTTGAATACGAAGAATGTTGTAGTCTTACCATCATATTTAATGGTAGGCATGGCCTCTACCCATTTAGTGAATTAATCCATGGCCACGATAATATGTTGATGCCCCCTAGCCAAAGCTTGGTTACAGTCCATAAAATCCACCCCCCACTTGGTGAAGGTACTGATGGTGATGAGTGGGTGAAGAGGGTTTGGATGCAAGTGCATTTTCCAAGCGAACACTTGGAAAGGGTGACACTTCTAGAACGCTTCAACACAATATTTAAAAATTGAAGGCCAAAAATAACCAACTCGCAATATTTTTTGGGTTGTCGCAAGCCCAGATAAATGAACACCACAAGCCCCACTGTGACAGACATTAAGAATAGACACAACTTCCTCTTGAGTCAATAAATGAAGAAATATATTATCTACTCCTCGACGATACAAAGTGTCGTCGAGGATAAGGTAGTTTTTAGCTTGATGTTGTATACTCCATCAATCGTCTCTCGACATATGATGGGGTAACTTCAAGGTTTGAATATATATCAAAATGTCTCCATACTAGAGGTACTAAGACAAGATAAGGAAAATATGTTCATCCTTGAATGAATTCCTCATCTAGTTGAGGGAAGTCCAATATCAACTCAGCAAAAAATAGCGTTTTCTTAGATTTTGCCAAAGCAAAATCAAGGTCAAATTGTTGCAAAATAACAATCCAATTATTTTATTTTCCCCTATGATATGCCTGGTAAGGACGTATTGAAATGGAAAACAACTATGGTAGTTTTGCGAATTAATATATAATGTCATAATCTTTGAACCATGTGTACGACAGCCAAGGCTAAATTCTCAACGTGAGAGTACTTAAGTTCAGGACCGACTAAGTTTTGACTAAGAGAGTAGACAACATGCTCATGGAGCTCATCATCTTGTTGAACCAGAACCATACCAATCGTCCCTTTGGATGCGGCGATATAAAGAAAATAATCTCTACTATAGTATGGAGGCTTCAGCATAGGCATTGATACCAAGGCTTTCTTAAGACCATTGAAGGATTCTTGGGCTCATTCATCCCATATTAACGGAATGTCCTTCTTCAAAAGACATAAGAAACCCTTAGTTAAATTAGCATAGTTCACTATGAAGCGACCTAAGAAGTTAGTCTTACCCTGTAAACCCCGAAGTTGTCGAATGTTGCGTAGGGGAGGCAATCAAAGTATTTCCTCAACCTTCATAGGAACCACCATGATCTCATGTTTAGAGACTAGGAATCCTAAAATACGGCCATCCCTAATGCAGAAGATGCACTTGTGAGGGTTCAAATGGATGTGATAATAATTGCATCTCTCAAATACAAGTTGATGGTGAGAGGAATAATCTACTCTCTTGTGAGAGTGAGTAGTGAGATCATTGAGATAAGCTTCAAAAATATGTTTGATATCGTGAAAACAAAAGGTCATAGCACACTGTAAGGTTTCTCCAGCATTGTACATGTTGAAAGGCATTTTCTGGTATGAAAAAGTACCCCAAGGAAAAATAAATTCCATCTTATGTTGATCCTTGGGTTTGATCTGAATTTGATTGAAAATATGTCCATAAAAGAGAAAACTTTGTTTCTAGCACACTCATCGAGAATTTGATCAATGAAAGGGGTCGAGAAGTTGTATTTAGGAAAATCCTTATTCAAGTATCAAAATTCCATACACACGTGGATGGTTCATTGTTTCTTATTTATGGGAATAGAATTGGATACCCATCTAGTCAAGGGAACCAGGTAGATAAAATCAACATTAAGTAGCTTCTTTACCTCCGCCTTAATAAGAGGGGCCTTCCTAGGATTAACAACTCTAAGACATGGTCGAATGGGTATAGCATCTGGATAAGTCTTGATCTTGTGTTCAACATTCTAGGGTCAATCTCTAGCATCTCTTCGTATGACCAAGCAAATAATTCACGAAATTCTTTGAAGAGATCGGTTTAAATATGAATTTCTTCAGGAAAACAATATGCACCAATATATACGTTTTCAATTTTTCTAAGAATTTGAGAGATCTCGATCATGATGGTAGGATAAATATTTTCCATGTTCCCTTCATCATAAAAACCATGCATATCTAGTGGAACCATGGCGTGACTGACCATCTCACTCAAGGTAGATCTAAAGTTGTCTTGTTCGATCCTAACAAGTTCTGGGAGGAAGTAAGAGCGATGATGCATATCATCTCATGGCCTATCGGGACTATCCATGGCCTCTAATATGGCTTCATACTAAAGTAAAGTATCATCAAGGAAATCATTTGAACAAGACGATTGGGTGGCCCATACGGGCTATATAACGGGATCCTCCTCGTCCATATGCGAGGACACAGGATCTGGGTCAGCAGTAGTGTTAAAAATAGCTTGATATCAAACCTATGTTGTTGACAGTGGAATTTCCATTCCAATGTGTGACTGACCTTCACAAGACATGGTCGGGGAAGGTAAGTTCCATTAAGGGTTGTTGAAATATGAATTACGGAAAGGAGCAAACCTCACTGATGATGAAGACCTACTGGACACGACATAAATGTAATCAATTGGTGTCATGAAATCAAAGGTACCCATGAGAGAGGAATACATTCTGACACCAATATCCTCAGTTGTTGGTTGAGAATTATCGATCATTGGGACCAAAGGTCCAATGGATTTACTAGGACTAGCATGTGCAAAGGACAACTACTCAATCGTCACTATTTTCCTTTCGTGAGTAAAACATAAAGTGCAGAAAATAGACGACACAACTACAGTCATGGCATAAGTCCAATTACTCCCTAGTAATAAATTATAGTCAAGGGGTGCATCAACCACCTCGAAATCAACCTCCATTGTATTTCCACCTAACTAGACTAGAAAAGAGGGAAGAATTTTGTGGGGTCAAAAAGAATGACCATCGAAAGTGGTCAACATGGTCATAGATTGAGAGAGAGCCAGAGAGCCAATGGATTTCCAATAGGTTAGGGACATCACACATGTTTCATCACCTTCATCAATTACAATGCATTTTATGTTATACTTTGTGTAATCCACATGTATTTGAAAGGCCACGTAGTAAGGAAAGTGAGGCTAAACATCCATGACATCAAACATAATAACCTTTGAGCCACATGGATCTAGAGCTCCTAAGGAAGATAACAAGGCGTTCCTCTGTGAAGGACATGTATCGAGCACCTCCAAAGTTGACATCACACAAGGGGTTTGACCCAGATCTTCAACAATATAATAGTTTTGGGAAGCTTTGGCATTAGGGTTGTGGGAATATCGTTTCAGTACTCCTTTCAAAATATGAGGTAGAGGCTCTGGCTTTCTAGAGGAGGGGGAGACTCTAGACTTGGAATAGTTTGTGAATACCCATAATCAAGAGGTCAAGTGGCTACATCAATATGATACTTAACCATATTAACACATAGACGGTCACCTTCATGCATGGGGGGGTTTTGATTCCCACTCGACACATTTCCAGTGTTGGAGGAGCTCGAAGACATGTGTTGATTATGCAGAAATGGATTAGTCAGCACAATGGGCGGTTGAGATAAGAGCCTCAAGGCTTCCTTAATTTTGGGGCATAAGTGGGTAAGGTGATCATATTTACAAAGTTTACAAGGAAACTTCACCTTCCTCTTTTATTTCTTTCCCTCACAAACATTATTACTCAATCTATCATTGTTAGTGTTGTCCTTGTATTTTTTATTATTGTTTCTCCCACCCTTACCATTATTACCTCGTCCTTTCTTTATATTCCCTCCTAGTTGTTGGTTACCATTTGGGTTGGTCGACAACTGTATATAATTCACATCCGCCGACTGAGTGGGAGTGGAGGAAGAAGACGAAGATTTTCCTACTACATAATGGCTTAGAGACAACTCCTTCAACTAGTTCATCACCAAGTTTGTAGACTTAGCATTTACAGATCCTATGATTCCATCGACATGAGGCCCGAGATTTTGTCTAGGGTCATAATTGGATTTTGGTGTGTCGGGAATAATTTCATATAACATCCCAGATTGATCATATATAAGGTCCAATTGTTGGGATTTGAAAATAGCTTCTTCCTCAGATGTTACCCTGGATGTAGCGACATCCTTCAAAATATAAGGTAATATGGATTTAAGGAACCACTCCAACAGAAACTCTAGAGGAATGTAGGATTTAATCAGCCTCTTTTGTCTACGCCACTCTTAGATATGGTCTGAGATGTCTGTGTATTTATCTTGGTAGAGGGATGACAAAATTTCTATGCCGACATCGTAATGAACCTACAAATGGAAATGGTTGATAAAGACCAAAACCATCAGATTAAAATTTCTGTATGTTCCCCCGAGTAGCTCAATCTACCATTTCGCTGCAACCCCCATGAGGGTGCATTGAAATTGTCTCAAATGAATAGAATTTTTGTTAAGAGAATTGGAAGAGCACCAAAGATGAAAATTAGTAACATGATCACCTGGATTCTCACCATTATTTCCCTTGAATTTTGAAATTTATGAAGGAATCTTGGTGGGGATGGGGGGCCATGATGGATCATGAAACACCGGATCATTCATTAATCTCGAGAAATCTAGCATATTAACCATGGATACAAAAGGGAATTGAGGTTGCGGCATCTGAGTCCATGCTCCCTGGAAAGGTTGGTGTTGAGGAATTGTAGACCATCTAGGGTTTTGGTATACACCATGGCCCTGTCTGGTCGAGTAATATCCTCCTCCAAACTGATTCATAAGTGGTTGCATCAGGAACATACCAGTAGGGACAGTATAATGAGGGTTATAAGCATTTCCCCCAGCTAGAGTGGCTCCATGTTGGGGGTTTCCCATAGCATGAAATTGACTCCCTCCGAATGGAAATTCGGAGGATAGAGGTGGATTAGTCATACCAAACATGTTCATCGTAATCGATGTGGAGGAGGAAGGGGGAAAGGACGAAATATAAGAGGTGGCTTGTCCTCTTGGTTCAGTACCCCATTTAGGAGCATTGAGACTAGGATTAGACCCGAAAGAAAAAGGAGGTTGACCCCCAACTGTAGGATTTGTTTGTGGAATTTGAATTCCACCAACGAGAAAGGAGTATACGGAGCTTTCGCTCCCCCAAGTCCAAAACTAGAATTTTCATTAGTTGCTGGAATGGAAGATGAAAGTTGCGATGTCATATTGTTCATACCAAAAGAGAAAGGGTTAGAGACTAAAGGTATGGATTGAGCATTGTACCCAAGAATACCAAAAAGATACCTAAAAGGGTTTGTTACTATGGGTTGCGTAGCAGCCACAGGTCAGGTAGGAGTAAGGACGATAACTTATGGCACCCCGATCGTTGTTGTTGAAGGAGTCGAAGGAACCCCATTAACTATAGTAGGTATAGGAATCGAGCGACTCCCAGTGTCTTTCAAACTCAACTCATGCCTGTAGTTGTATAATCACAATTTTGGTAGGTGGAGGTAAGTGTAGCACGTTTAGTAACTTTACGCCTTTTAGAAGGAAAAGACTCAAGATGTGTTGGTAATTTCAAAAAACGAAGATACCTGCGAGGAAGTTGGTCTAGCTCCATGATGAATCAAGCCTCAAGATATAAATACAAATCCTAAGAAAAACTAACAATCAAATATCACACCAAAATAAACAAAAAGGCCAAATGCACACAAACAAGATATAGTAGTTGAAAAGGGGCGTCCCTCACTAGAGTAGGTATGCCTTTCCCAAGAGGGGCCTGAGACTCCCTTCAAAATATTGGAGGTATCATAATTAGTTATAAGGGCCCTCGTGGGATTAAAAGCACAATCAGTCAGATTGTTAAGTACCTAGATAGATCTACAAATATAATCACCACAATTACTGAATACAAAATAGATCCATAGAGCAAAGATAGAAGAAACCGCACTTTATTATTACCAAACCCTTGAGGTAGGGCAACACCATACAATGGATCCTATTATGGAAGGGATCCTTTCCTGTTCACTTGCCTCTTCGAGGGGGCATCCTCCTATTGAGCTACCGCTCCAAATACAATACTTTTCTTCATCTCTCATTACATTGCTTGAACCCCCTTATATAGTGCTACCATCACCTAAGAACATTCTAGAGGAGGAATCTTCTAGAAGTAGAGCCTTCTATGAAGTCCTCTTACATTTATTATATCTAACTACCATAGTGGGCCTTATTTAATAATATAGTGGACCTAGTCCACCTTACATTGAATGACCTCCACTATTATCACTATGGGCCCTCTGGGCCCCCCTACTACC
>JASDQU010100095.1:355663-365981 GCA_032191745.1 Picea mariana
AATTTTTTTAATGCATGTGTGTTTTCCTTCAAGCCTAGACTAAACATGAAAGTAGAATAAATCCATACCCTATCCATGACAAACATTTGCAACAAATTGTTGTTGCTATCAACCAACCATATCATATTTCCAAATTACAATAGTATCACTATTTAGCTTTTTCCAATCAAAAAAAGAATAGTGCTTCAAATTTACTTATATGTAAAGTTTAATTTTTAAAAGATGTTAAAACTTTATATATGTATTTTCAATTTTGTTTCTCATTTTCTAATAGAATCTTTATGGATGTTAAACTTTCAATATTGTGTTAAATATATTCATATAATTATTAGTACAAATTAAATTAGTAATTTTAATATTATAGTTGTTACTTGTTGCAACTTTGTTTTGGATTGACCTTCAATTTTATCATTATCTGGATACATTGTAATTTAAAATATTTTTTATTTTTTAATATATATTATTGCAACTTCCAACTTCACTTTTCCTATAAATTTGAAAAAAACTTCTACTAGTTTCAAAAACTCATATTCAAGTTCTCACCATTCCCATGTTCCGAAAACTCCTACATCATAACTTAATAATATAATAATAATAATTAATTTAATTTAAAATAAAATTATATAATAATAGTCATCTGGTTTTCCTTTCCATGGTACAATTTAATCCTTCGTATGTAAGTTCGATTTCTGCATATGTAAGTTCGTGATTGATTGAATGTCGCAGCAGATTTCGCTTATAAATATATTCATGTGATGTAATATATTTATATATATACACTTCATTTTCATTTTTATAGTGAAATAATATGTAAATTTGTGAGAAAAATAAAGTAGATGATGAAAATAATTTTCTTAATAATATTTGGCTTATAAAAACATTAAAATTAATTCTCAAAATATTTATAACAAAATCAAATACTTAAAAATCAAATGGAATTTCATATCCTTGTTATTTTTGTTCATAAAAGTAACATGATAAATCAAGGTAATTAATCCAAGTTTATAGGTGATCAAAATTGGATCTCAATGGACATTAATCATCATTATTATCATTATAATAAAATGATTCTTTCCAAAACAAAATCAAGATAATTAAAATAAGTTTAAAAGTCTCCCACATTGAAATTTGTATTAATAGATGTAATCATCATCATCAATATAGTAAAATGAGTCTTTCCAATCAATAATATTTAATTAAGTTTTATATTATGAGAATATTGATTAATAATATAATAATTCTAAATCTTACATATTATTACACACTTGTTAATAGTTGTGAAGTTTTGGGTTGTAGTGTTTATAGGGAGATTTGAGGAAAATCTAGTACTTCTAGAAAAAAAAAAACAATACACCCTACTTTATCCTTCTTTTAGAGGCTAATCTCCCACCCATGGAGAGTAAGGCTGTGATAAGATACCGATTGTATAATTAGGATAAAGAGAGGGGGAATATTGATGCCAATCGATTGAGTCAGTCGAGTTGGTCGATTGATGTGATAGGTCCACCAACTGAGGTAGTTAGAACAATTGTAACTACCTGCCACTGTTATCAATGTATAAATAGATGTGATTATATGATGTAACTAGTGGTCCTTGATATATTATAATAAAAGACTACCTATTGTGAGTTCCACTACTACCTTTCTCCTCTTCCTCCTTCTATGTATGCACGCTTGTATATTACTTGTAGAATATTTCTATATATTATGTTGTGTATGTGTGCTACTAGTAACTTCTCTGTGAAATACCTTAGATTACAACATTGGTTTTGTTGCACATAGTAAATGAACAAGAACTGTACAATAGTTGCATGCATACAAAGGTGTTGAGTGTGGAGGAGATTCATGAGTGATGGAAGGGGAAATTAGATAATTATTTGAAAAACCACGCCATGAGGAATCGATTGACTCTTGCATAGGAAATTGTGCAATTTTTCACCGAAACACATTAAAAATTCCTAAAGGCGATACCAATATATATATATATATATATATATATATATATATATATATATATATATACGATCAAGCTGCACACGAATAATATTATGAGCAACGAAAAATTGATGTCAAAGCTAATTAATAGTGGTCGAACCAACCTGTATAATTGAGTTCAACAAATTGCAAAAGACTTTTGCGAAGAACAAGTAGTAGAAGAGAGCACACCCTTGGACGATGTCAAAATGTTCTATGATGACCTTCACAACAATTTACTTTTCAAAGTACCAACATTAATGCATAAGTTCCTAATTGATAATGGTGTTGGTACACTATTGAAGCAAGAACTCCCCTAAGAACTCTGATCAATTCTAACAAGAAGAAAAAACAAGAGGAGCGGGAGCACTTTTTGAACTCCAACTGCAAGAATAACCAAGAAGCATGGGAATGCTTTCTACAAAAATAAATGTGATTGCTAGTATTGTAATTGTCGACTAAGAGTAAAATTGGGGTCGATGATGGGGGGTAAGATGATCATGAGATGCATCAGTTGGAGTAAAATCGTAGTCAACCTACACTGAAGAAGACATCACAAGGATGCCAAGAAGAGGGGGGACATTGACCGGAAAACAAAGGGAATATACATTGGAAAAGGAAACAAAGAAAATGACTATAAGAAGAATGCAGTATCATAAGCACACAATTGATCTACAAATAATTGTATAGGACAAAGGATATACGAGAAGGGATGAAATATGTGATGATATGGACCCTCATCAATCTAGAAGAGAAATAGGTCCTTAGGAGAGACGATTCCAAGTTTGACATTGATCAATTAGATGTGGAAGTGGAAACAATCATAGTGGTTCCTAATTTAGACAAAGAGTTGCAAATGGTAGAGCCCAACAGTGGCACCCTTTAACTAGCATAAAATAGTGAAAACATGGACATCAACAAGTCGAGAACCACAAAGCATAGATTTTAAAACTCAATTCAAGCAATTCACTATTGAAACATTGACAGGTTAAGGATAAGGCCAAGAAAGTCATAATCAAAATGAAAAGAGGCTATAAAGCAATTAGATGACAAGAAACTCAAGATAAACGAGAGAAATCAAAGGAGAAAAACACTCCAAACCCCGAAAAGAAGATTATCTCCCCAATATGGTCACCAATTCTGTTACGAGGAAAATCACTCTATGGCATGGGGTAAACCACAATAGACGGAAATGACTGTAGAAATCAACTCTAATATCAAGTATGCTATATAAACAAATACGCTAACAAGACAAGATAAAGAGCCTACCTCCTCCAAACGTTCGATGAAGTCCACCATTGAGCACTTGACTCAAAGCAATACACCTACAACTTGTCCTCAACAACCAACATACGCAAGCATATGGTGATAATATATAAAGTTAGCACATATAATAGCATAATCCATCAATATTCATAACAAATACACCCATGGAATAACAATTCAAAGACCCATGGAATATGGTGATGATATGGACCCTCATCAATCCAGAAGAGAAAGAGGTCCTTAGGAGAGACGATTCCAAGTTTGATGTTGATCAATTAGATGTGGAAGTGGAAGCAATCATAGCAGTTCCTAATTTAGACAAAGAGTTGCAAGTGATAGAGCCTGACAGTGGCACCCTTTGACTAGCATAAAATAGTGAAAACATGGATGTCAACAAGTCGAGAACCACAAAGCATAGATTTCAAAACTCAAATCAAGCAATTCCCACTTTTAGAGAAAACCCCTGACATCACCTACATATAAAACTTGGTCTTTGTTTGGTGTGGAGATGACTAGACAAGCAAGGAAGAGTCACTAATAGAATCTAGATTCAAATGCTCCAGATCGAAGGAAACTAGGTAAATGTTGTAACTAAAGAGGATGAAAATGATATATAAATACACATTGAGGATTTCATGGTTGTTCCCCCCAACAAATCTAATAATTGAAGAAGAACATGCCATATCAATTGATAGTTGTGATGAAGAGAAGCAACTAGAAATAAGTAGTTTCGTCAAGTATATAGATCAAGCTTGTTAGAAAGAGATAGCCATGCAACCAGTCAAAACGTTATCAGTTGAATAAAATACTAATAAGCAATCGAAAAAGTCAGTCAAACAATCAACATAGCCTATCACACTGACGAACCTCCAATTTAGGGATGATTTTAAGGGCTAAATTTCATTCATGGGCTAATTTTCCATGGTTTTTCCTAAAAAATTATTCACCATTCTAAAAATGATTCGCCCAAATTCTAAAGGAAAAAATTATTTTACGTCAAAATTCGCCTAAATTTTATACAAACTATATAAAATCCTTATAAATTTGAATATTTTTATAAAAATATCGCCAAACATTTATAGTTGGCATATGAAAGATTAGTAATATTTGGGAAGGTTTCTACATTTTAAAATAAATTTCCATCCTTAAAATCATCCCTGCTCTAATTAAAGTAAAAAACCCCTTTCGCAAACAAAATGTTGAATCATCACCTACCTCTCTATGAAGGGGATGAGAAACCAAAGAGAGATTGGTTCATATGCAAGAAATTATAAGACGACATGGACTTCAAAGATGAAACAAAATAGATCTCATAGTTTTCTAGGGACCTAATAAAAAGATCTCCCACATGGTTCATGAACTTCATAGATAACTAGACAAGAACAAAGACATAAATCAAGAGAAATTTCTTGTTGTTCTTCAAAACGCAAGGTAAAAAACACTTGGATATGAAAAAATTGAAAGAAATCAAGCAAACGTGAGGAGAAATCATAAGGGAATATGATAAAAGGTTCAAATACCTACTCGGTCAAATCTCATATACCATCAACAAAGAATTGTTAGTGTAGTGGTTTGTGGAAATATTATTTCATAAAATCAGGGCACCATTAAGGATGCATGAAATTAAATCATGTGTTCATATGCCCTCCAAAAAACTCAACAAACTGAGTCTAATTATGACGAAATTGCACCATCCATGGATTTAAAAAGTTGAATAAAAATTGGAGATGTTGCAGAAATTGTTGCAGGATCTTTCCTTACGAAAAAATGGTCTATGGTGCACCTTTTGTATGAATGAAGGACATGTTAATGACTAATGCAAGTACTATGAAATGAATGAAAGTGATCCAGATTATTTTCGGCATGAAATGAGAGTGGAGATAAAACACAAAAATATTCATAGATATTACAAGAGAGGAAACCATATAACATAGATATATCGAAAATATAACAAGAGTCACATATATACAGTAATACACAATTTCTATTAATGAAAGAAATGTACAGAGACTGTAAAAATACAGAGTGAAAGACTCACTAGAATGTGGCAGCTTATCTCTGAGAAGAGATGTGACGGCTACTCGCATTGGCCAGAAAATTATTGTTACAATGAGGCTCTAAGGGCCTTTTTAACAAAAGGAAAATCCAAAACCCTAACCCCAGAAGACGAAAATCCAAAAGGTTTGCGGGCCCCGATGGGGGTAGTTGATACATCAACTTCCCAGGGGAATAACTTTGGCATACGATCTTCATTTTGGGTGCACGATAGCTCATTGGAAATATCTATCTGAGGACTACAACTTTGATGTGAGAAACATCAAACTTCATTCCATGTTTCTCCCCGTTTTCCCAAAAAATGTCGTTTAGGACCTCAAAATGACTTCGAAAGATTAGGACTCGAAAAACTGCTAAAAATAGTAAACTACCAAAATTGCCATAAAATTTTTTGAGCCAGTTGGAAAAGGTGGGTGGCCACTGATATCCACCTGGATCAATCCTCCCTCCTTAGGAATCAATGGTCTCCATTGCATTGAGTTCCCGGGGGAGAGGGGGAAGTGTTGGCTGAGTCTGAATCTTGGTGAGATTTTTGCCTTGCTGGAGAAGTGGCATTGCTTAGCTTGTTGAAGGTTGTCACGAACCTGTGGATGGAAGGGTTGGACATTTTTAACCATTCTAGATAGTTTGGATGAATGTGTCTAGAAGGAATCTTTGCGCTTTGCTACAACCTTGTCGACCTACTTCTGTTGGATAGAAGGTGCTTGGGTCGAAGCTGTGGTGGTTGCAGTATCCTTCTATTCACCTTTTGAACAAATTGTGAAGAAACTGGATTTTGTAGTGTGAGATACTACCTTGCGGCACTGTTTAGGTGGGGCAATAGTTGGAACTACCTCTGGTATCCTGTAGATATGACCCCCTAGAGTAACAATGACACTACGGGGTCGAGACTCATATATAGCATAGTTTTTCCACATATATGGCTAGCCCAAAAGAATATCACAGACATCTAGCAAGGCAACATCACATAATACCTCATCCTTGAAGGGTTTGATGTCGTATGACACTCGACACTGCTGGCTGACATGAAGATCTCGTCCTTGGCGAAGCCACCCAATGTTGTATGGTTGCGGGTGTGGTGTTGTCGACAATCCCAATTGTTTGACAACATCTGCTAAGATGAGGTTCTTTTGGCTTCCGATATCAACAATAAAATGAAGCGGGGTCCCCTTCACCCACATCTGTGAATGAAAAAGGCACTCCCCCTCTTTAGGATCTGTTGGTTCTTCTGGTTGAATTGTTGTGGTCGCGATAATAGCAGTAGGGTCTACATCGATGATATGTCTTTTACCAGTATTTTCAGAATCAAATTCTGAATCCAGGGTTCGGCTCCTTGTATTTGATATTGGCCACCAATGATTTTTTTGAGCGACATTCATCGATGTTGTGCCAGGGGATTTTGTGGAAATCACATCATTTTTTGGTGTCCTTCTTCATCTTTCTGTGACCCTTCTTTTCCTGTGGCTTAGACTAGTTTTCAAGAAGATGTTTGTTAGGTTCGTATTTCTCATACTTTGGTTGTTGCGGATTTGTAGATCTAAACTCTCATTTGTTCTGGTTCTTAAACTTCTTCTCAATTTTAACAACATATCGATAAGCATAATCGAGTGATGAGATGTCCAGAAAATCCATTTCAGTTTGGATGTTTCTGTGTAGAGCCCTGCGGTATTTTAGAACCAAATGTCATTCGAAGTCCTTGATACCCAACTTGGTGTGCAAGGTATGGAAAGTATTGGTGAACTCCAGAACTTCTTGGCCCCTCTCTTGCCACAGTGTGGTCTATCTCATGTATTGGTCTTCATAGTTTCCAACAGGGTAAAATTGTTCCTTTACTGCATCCACAAAAAAATCCCAAGTGGGCTCGACCCCATATATTCCAGACTCCTCAAGGAAATTTTCTCCCATTAAGTTTCCCACTAAATTTTGACATGAGGGAGAGCTTTAAGGAGTGCGAAGGTGATCTTTTCTTTGTCGAAAAAATTGTGAACAGAGAAATAACCTTCTAGCAGGCTTAATCATTTTCCTAGGGCTTCTGCATCTATTTGTCCTTCAAATATAGGGATATCAAAATTAACTTGTACCTTGAAAGGTGAGGTTCCTCCAAAGTGGTTGTTTGATGAAGATGTGTCTGTTGCTATCGACAGGCATTGAAGGATGTGGGAAAAATTCTCCATCATTTCGTCCCTCTGTCACGTGAGAGTTTGTTCAAGCAACATATTGATAGGATTGTCTGCTCCGTCATTTTTATTTTCTTCCGCAATGGAGGGTTTCTTGGGCATTCGAGATCGATTGTCTTCAAGAGAGACAATATCGAGACCCAACTTGCTATACTCAGACCTCGTTGGGGACATGCACTGAAAAACAATCAAGAGAAACCTGCTTTGATACCACTGATCCAGATTATTTTCAGCACAAAATGAGAGTGGAGATATAACACAGAAATATTCAAAGATATTGCAAGAGAGGAAACCATATGACAGAGATATTTCGGAAATAAAACAAGAGTCACAGATATACAATAATACACAATTTATATTAATGAAAGAAATGTATAGAGACTGTAAAAATACAGAGTGAACGACTTGCTAGAATGGTGGAAGCTTATCTATGAGAAGAGATGTGATGGTTACTCGCATTCGACAGAAGATGATTGTTACAATGAGGCTCTAAGGGCCTTTTTAACATAAGGAAAATCCAAAACCCTAACCCCAGAAGATGAAAATCCAAAAGGTTTGAGGGCCCCGATGGGGGTAGTTGATACGTCAACTTCCTAGGGGTGTAACTTTAGCATACGATCTCCGTTTGGGGTGCACGATAGCTCGTTGGAAATATCTATCCGAGGAATACAAATTTGATGTGAGAAACATCAAAATTTGTTCCATGTTGCTCTGCGTTTTCCCCAAAAAAGCTGTTTAGGGCCTCAAAACGGCTCCGGAAGTTCAGGACCCGAAAAACTGCTAAAAATAGTAAACTACCAAAATTGCCAGAATTTTTTTTTGAGCCGGTTTGAAAAGGTGAGTGGCCACCGATATCCACCTGGATCAGAAAGAGAACTAGAAGTTATATGATTCCATAATGAATACTACTAAGAAATCTATCAAATCATCATTATCCACGCTATAAAAGATTGTCCAAATAATTTGAAGAACATAAATCCCAAATGATGTGCTATATGTGAAGATTTGACCCACAATACAACATAATTCCAATGTAATGGTTGGAATAAACCAAACTATCAAACTATATATCATACTAAATCCATAGATTAGAACCAAGGACAAGGAGGTAGAGTTATTAAGGATGAGGGGGATATCGAGGAGATTATTGAGCTCGTTACATATGTGGTCAAGGAATACTTGAGAAGATATATTTATGGACTCATCTAACGTGGTTCACCCCTAACTGGGCCACACCCAAAATGAATGGCTTCTTATATTATTCATTGCAATCTCCTTACAGTTGTGCACTGCGCTTACCAAACGATAAGCATTACTTAAACCTGCCTAATTCATTCTACTGCAGTGCGAGCCCAAATACCAAAAACCTTAGTCATAATCCAAAACACTCGAAGCATAAACTAATGCTAAACTTACCAAAATCTAGCCAAATCTTGAACAACCTTCGCTCTTCTATCTACCCCAACCCTTTACATATTTATACATTAAAAATGGGGCTAAGAATATTAAAAAATATTCCTTAAAACCCAACAGTCTATAACCATTTTTCGTCTTTTACGCGCTACTTTGTTGTTTTTCCTCCTTTCATGTTCCTTGACTCCTTAAAGTATGATTATGTCACGTGCTTTGGTCCATCGTCTAATTGTATTTTACCCTTTTGACCTATTCCAGCGCACATCCAAAAACATCCCCAAAATTCCTATTCAACAGGCCCCCAACACTCACCTATGGATGATCTCGAGCCACTTATGCCTGCTGTTGCTCTCCCTTCACCGTGAGCTTGGTTGCTAAGAAGTTTTGAAATGTTTTCTTAGTAGTGGTGACCATCCCCTTCACTTGTTCTTCTTTCTTTGCTAACTCTTCTTCTACCTGTGCTATTATCGAGCCCTTTAGCTTCTCAGTAGTCTCCTAGGCGACTTGTTTCACCACTCCTTGTGCAACTGCGAGCTCTTCTGCTATACTGCATGCCTCTTCCTATAATAACTCCATATTCTGTGTAAGAGCTTGTTTCTTTTCTCTCATTTGGTTCATTTCAGATTATAACTTCTTATTGTCTTCCAATGCTGTCATCTTCTCTTTTGGTGGGAAGATGCTCATTGTCTCCTTAAACTTTTATGCTTTCCCCTTTGCAGCTTGAATCTTCTAACCAATTTATTGTAACTTGACATCTTCTGTCAACCGATTCTATAATTTTGTGCTTTCTTCACAAAGTTTGTCGCACTTTGCTTCTAAACTCTTGATATTCTCAATAGTTGTGTTCACCATCTTCTCCCTTTTTTCTCTCTCTCCTCAGGTGGAGTACCTAGTTTTGTGCATGCTTCCAATTCTATGATCTTTGAGCGAGAGCCTTGAATGGATTTGGCAATATTTTACACTTCTATTCTATTGGATTATCCACCTCCATTCATAATTATGGAAGTTATTTATACACTTGTGTGAATGCTTGCAGCATCCTCTCTGCCTTATGCCCAACCTCATCCCTTTCCATGGTTACTTTGTTGTAGTGAATATGAAAATCTACATTCTTTGTCGTGACCTTAACCAACTCATTGGAGGTCTTCTCTATGCGCAGGTTAAGTTCTTGAGTAATGATGACATGCAATCCTTGTAACATCTCTATTGGAAACTTTGAAAAATCTAAGTCAATGTGACTTAAGGATTTCGCCTACTCTTGCATTTCGGTCGATGTGAATGATATTTCCCTCGACGCTATCTATAACATCCTGCATTCTCCTACTACTTCGAAACAAAGAAGGATTTGACAGTGGGGGAGATGTTGGAGGGCCTAGTTGATTGGTAGACTAGACCTAATAGTCAACAAAATGAGATATGCCATTTGAATACAA
>JASDQU010100095.1:366031-376140 GCA_032191745.1 Picea mariana
TAGCTCGTTGGAAATATCTATCTAAGGACTACAACTTTGATGTGAGCAACATCAAACTTCATTCCATGTTTCTCCCCGTTTTCCCAAAAAATGTCGTTTAGGACCTCAAAACGACTTCGAAAGATTAGGACTCGAAAAACTGCTAAAAATAGTAAACTACCAAAATTTCCATAAATTTTTTTGAGCCAGTTGGAAAAGGTGGGTGGCCACTGATATCCACCTGGATCAATCCTCCCTCCTTAGGAATCAATGGTCTCCATTGCATTGAGTTCTCGGGGGAGAGGGGGAAGTGTTGGATGAGTCTGAATCTTGGTGATCTTTTTGCCTTGCTGGAGAAGTGGCATTGCTTAGCTTGTTGAAGGTTGTCACGAACCTGTGGATGGAAGGGTTGGACCTTTTTAACCATTCTAGATAGTTTGGATGACTGTGTCTAGAAGGAATATTTGCGCTTTGCTACAACCTTGTCGACCTGCTTCTATTGGATAGAAGGTGCTTGGGTCGAAGCTGTGGTGGCTGCAGTATCCTTCTATTCACCTTTTGAACAAATTGTGAAGAAACTGGATTTTGTAGTATGAGATACTACCTTGCGGCACTGTTTAGGTGGGGCAGTAGTTGGAACTACCTCTGGTATCCTATAGATATGACCCCCTAGAGTAACAATGACACTACAGGGTCGAGACTCATATATAGCATAGTGTTTCCACATATATGGCTAGCCCAAAAGAACATCACAGACATCTAGCAAGGAAACATCACATAATACCTCATCCTTGAAGGGTTTGATGTCGTATGACACTCGACACTGCTGGCTGACATGAAGAACTCGTCCTTGGCGAAGCCACCCAATGTTGTATGGTTGCGGGTGTGGTGTTGTCGACAATCCCAATTGTTTGACAACATCTGCTAAGATGAGGTTCTTTTGGCTTCCGCTATCAACAATAAAATGAAGCGGGGTCCCCTTCACCCACATCTGTGAATGAAAAAGGCACTCCCCCTCTTTAGGATCTGTTGGTTCTTTTGGTTGAATTGTTGTGGTCATGATAATAGCAGTAGGGTCTACATCGATGATATGTCTTTTACCAGTATTTTCATAATCAAATTCTGAATCAGGGTTCGGCTCCTTGTATTTGATATTGGCCACCAATGATTTTTTTGAGCGACATTCATCGGTGTTGTGCCAGGGGATTTTGTGGAAATCACACTATTTTCTGGTGTCCTTCTTCATCTTTCTGTGACCCTTCTTTTCCTGTGGCTTAGACTGGTTTTCAAGAAGCTGTTTGTTAGGTTTGTATTTCTCATACTTTGGTTGTTGCGGATTTGTAGATCTAAACTCTTGTTTGTTCTGGTTCTTAAACTTCTTCTCGATTTTAACAACATATCGATAAGCATAATCGAGTGATGAGATGTCCAGAAAATCCATTTTAGTTTGGATGTTTCTGTGTAGAGCCCTGCGGTATTTTAGAACCAAATGTCGTTCGAAGTCCTTGATACTCAACTTGGTGTGCAAGGTATGGAAAGTATTGGTGAACTCCAGAAATTCTTGGCCCCTCTCTTGCCACAGTGTGGTCCATCTCATGTATTGGTCTTCATAGTTTCCAACAGGGTAAAATTGTTCCTTTACTGCATCCACAAAAAAATCCCAAGTGGGCTCGACCCCATATATTCCAGACTCCTCAAGGAAATTTTCTCCCATTAAGTTTCCCACTAAATTTTGACATGAGGGAGAGATTTAATGAGTGCGAAGGTGATCTTTTCTTTGTCAAAAAAATTGTGAACAGAGAAATAACCTTCTAGCAGGCTTAATCATTTGCCTAGGGCTTCTGCATCTATTTGTCCTTCAAATACAGGGATATCAAAATTAACTTGTACCTTGAAAGGCGAGGTTCCTCCAAAGTGGTTGTTTGATGAAGATGTGTCTGTTGCTATCGACAGACATTGAAGGATGTGGGAAAAATTCTCCATCATTTCGTCCCTCTGTCACATGAGAGCTTGTTCAAGCAACATATTGATAGGATTGCTGCTACGTCATTTTTATTTTCTTCTGCCATGGAGGGTTTCTTGGGCATTCGAGATCGATTGTCTTCAAGAGAGACAATCTCGAGACCCAAATTGCTATACTCGGACCTCGTTGGGGACATGCACTGAAAAACAATCAAGAGAAACCTGCTTTGATACCACTGATCCAGATTATTTTTAGCACAAAATGAGAGTAGAGATATAACACAGAAATATTCAAAGATATTGCAAGAGAGGAAACCATATGACAGAAATATTTCGGAAATACAACAAGAGTCACAGATATACAATAATACACAATTTATATTAATTAAAGAAATGTATAGAGACTGTAAAAATACAGAGTGAAAGACTTGCTAGAATGGTGGAAGCTTATCTCTGAGAAGAGATGTGATGGTTACTCGCATTTGACAGAAGATGATTGTTACAATGAGGCTCTAAGGGCCTTTTTAACATAAGGAAAATCCAAAACCCTAACCCCAGAAGATGAAAATCCAAAAGGTTTGAGGGCCCCGATGGGGGTAGTTGATACGTCAACTTCCTAGGGGTGTAACTTTAGCATACGATCTCCGTTTGGGGCGCACGATAGCTCATTGGAAATATCTATCCGAGGAATACAACTTTGATGTGAGAAACATCAAAATTTGTTCCATGTTGCTCCCCGTTGTCCCAAAAAAAGCCGTTTAGGGCCTCAAAACGGCTCCGAAAGTTCAGGACTCGAAAAACTGCTAAAAATAGTAAACTACCAAAATTGCCAGAATTTTTTTTTGAGCCGGTTGGAAAAGGTGGGTGGCCACCGATATCCACCTGGATCAGAAAGAGAACTAGATTTTATATGATTCCATAATGAATAATACTAAGAAATCTATCAAATCATCATTATCCACGCTATAAAAGATTGTCCAAATAATTTGAAGAACATAAATCCCAAATGATGTGCTATATGTGAAGATTTGACCCACAATACAACATAATTCCAATGTAATGGTTGGAATAAACCAAACTATCAAACTATATATCATACTAAATCCATACATTAGAACCAAGGACAAGGAGGTAGAGTTATTAAGGATGAGGGGGATATCGAGGAGGTTATTGAGCTCGTTACATATGTGGTCAAGGAATACTTGAGAAGATATATTTATGGACTCGTCTAACGTGGTTCACCCCTAACTGGGCCACACCCAAAATGACTGGCTTCTTATATTATTCATTGCAATCTCCTTACAGTTGTGCACTGCGCTTACCAAAAGATAAGCATTACCTAAACCTGCCTAATTCATTCTACTGCAGTGCGAGCCTAAATATCGAAAACCTTAGTCATAATCCAAAACACTCGAAGCATAAACTAATGCTAAACTTACCAAACTCTAGCCAAATCTTGAAAAACCTTCGCTCTTCTATCTACCCCAACCCTTTACATATTTATACATTAAAAATGGGGCTAAGAATATTAAAAAATATTCCTTAAAACCCAACAGTCTATAACCATTTTTCGTCTTTTACGCGCTACTTTGTTGTTTTTCCTCCTTTCATGTTCCTTGACTCCTTAAAGTATGCTTATGTCACGTGCTTTGGTCCATCGTCTAATTGTATTTTACCCTTTTGACCTATTCCAACGCACATCCAAAAACATCCCCAAAATTCCTATCCAACAGGCCCCCAACACTCACCTATGGATGATCTCGAGCCACTTATGCCTGTTGTTGCTCTCCCTTCACCGTGAGATTGGTTGCTAAGAAGTTTTGAAATGTTTTCTTAGTAGTGGTGACCATCCCCTTCACTTGTTCTTCTTTCTTTGCTAACTCTTCTTCTACCTGTGCCATTATCGGGCCCTTTAGCTTCTCAGTAGTCTCCTAGGCAACTTGTTTCACCACTCCTTGTGCAACTGCGAGCTCTTCTGCTATACTGTATGCCTCTTCCTGTAATAACTCCATATTCTGTGTAATAGCTTGTTTCTTTTCTCTCATCTGGTTCATTTCAGATTATAACTTCTTATTGTCTTCCAATGCTGTCATCTTCTCTTCTGGTGGGAAGATGCTCATTGTCTCCTTAAACTTTTTTGCTTTCTCCTTTGCAGCTTGAATCTTCTAACCAATTTATTGTAACTTGACATCTTCTGTCAACCGATTCTATAATTTTGTGCTTTCTTCACAAAGTTTGTCGCACTTTGCTTCTAAACTCTTGATATTCTCAATAGTCGTGTTCACCATCTTCTCCCTTTTTTCTCTCTCTCCTCAGGTGGAGTACCTAGTTTTGTGCATGCTTCCAATTATATGATCTTTGAGTGAGAGCCTTGAATGGATTTGGAAATATTTTACACTTCTATTTTATTGTATTATCCACCTCCATTCATAATTATGGAAGTTATTTATACACTTGTTTGAATGCTTGCAGCATCCTCTCTGCCTTATGCACAACCTCATCCCTTTCCATGGTTACTTTGTTGTAGTCAATATGCAAATCTACATTCTTTTTCGTGACCTTAACCAACTCATTGGAGGTCTTCTCTATGCGTAGGTTAAGTTCTTGAGTAATGATGACATGCAATCCTTGTAACATCTCTATTGGAAACTTTGAAAAATCTAAGTCAATGTGACTTAAGGATTTTGCCTACTCTTGCATTTCGGTCGATGTGAATGATATTTCCCTCGACGCTATCTGTAACATCCTACATTCTCCTACTACTTCGGAACAAAGAAGGATTTGACAGTGGAGGAGATGTTGGAGGGCCTAGTTGATTGGTAGACTAGACCTAATAGTCAACAAAATGAGATATGCCATTTGAATACAAATTAAAGTTGACTAAGTCAGTTAAGTCAGTCGAATGACAAGATAGGTTGGACAATTTCAATAGTTAGAGAAGTTGTAACTACCTACCACTAGTATCAATGTATAAATAAATGTGATTATATGATGTAACTAGTGGTGTTTTATCCATTATAATAAAACACTACCTATTGCTAGTTCCCCTGCTACTTTTCTCCTCTTCATCCTTCTATGTATTCATGCTTGTATATTAATTGTAGGTTATTTATGTATATTGTGTTGTGTATGTGTATTATTGGTAACTTCTTTGTGTAATCCCTTAGATTACAATAAGGGACTAGAGATCCAACTTCCTAGAATAGTTATTGGAAAGTTGTGGTTTTACAATGATAATCAAAATAAGGCAAGAATGGTTTATTACAAAGAGGCTATTAAACCTAAGTTAGCAAATCAAAACTAGCTATTTAATATTTATAGTTTCAAGAAGAAGATAAAAATTACAAAAATAAAAACAAATTCCCATGAGGTCCATAGTGAATGGAAGGTGGAAAAGACCTAAAAAACACAAGAAGAAATAATTTGTAAAAGTAGAAGATGAAAAACATTTTATGTTGGATTAATAAAACAAAATAACTAACTTTTCTTTGTTAAAGTTCAATAAACCAATATACATTTATGAGACTTATAAAATTAAATTAATTACTTTGATTGATCATGTTATTATTTTGAGATATCATCTTCTTTATATGATCGAATAACTTGAAAATGAAATTTCAAAATTCTTTTTTATTTTTATATTTTAACAAGCTATGGATTTTGGGTTTATTACATATGTTTGAAAATTAGATGTAATGTGTTTATAAGTTGGGCACTCCAAGAGAAAGTGTTTTTTATCCTCTACTTTATTAGACTCATAGACTATACTTTCTTTCTTTCCATAGTTTCATGTTAAGAGGTTTCAGATCTTGTCCAACTCCCATTTTCATTACATGGACATTTATTTTTAAACTCAACAATTAAAGTATAATTTTTTTCTTCTCACTTCACGTTAATTCTTTCTTTCTAGTAATTAATAAATATATAAATAGAAATAAAGAAAATCTTCTATATCTTTCTAAATTGGATCCTAAAAAATTCTCAAGGCATATTCTAATTCGAAAGAATAAATATAATAATATGATTTTCTTTAAGGATTGGAATTTGTACCTTAAGACATTGTAAGAACCTCGTAATGTTGAAAATGAAATTCAAAACATTTGTTGGAACACAGTGGGAATACCCTAGCTTCAACAATAACAAACCAAAAAAACCCTTATACATCATCCCTTTCGACATCACTTACAAGCAAGTGAAGTGTCACCCAAGGCATCTAGAGGGGCTGCAGGAACCAAGTTTCTGCAGTGATGAGGGGAAGTGAAGCATTCATCATGACCATACTATGCATTGTCCATTCATCTTTTGTGTACACAGTTCCATTAATTAACCTTTAAATATCATGCAATATACCATGTGCGAGACATTACTCCACTTAACATTCATTCATTCATCATTAACTTAAGTGTGCAGGATCATAACAACATATATCAATAACATATTTAGAATACTAAACATTCACCATCATTGCACAATAGCCACAAACAATAAACATATATATACTAACCATCCATCACATACATAAGAAACATAACACACATAAGAAACACATCAAGACACAAGGTTTTAACGTGGTTCACCCCTAACTGGGCCACACTCAAAATGACTGGCTTCTTATATTATTCATTGCAATCTCCTTACAGTTGTGCACTGCGCTTACCAAAAGATAGGCATTACCTAAACCTGCCTAATTCATTCTACTGTAGTGCGAGCCTAAATACCGAAAACCTTAGTCATAATCCAAAACACTCGAAGCATAAACTAATGCTACTCTAGCCAAATCTTGAACAACCTTCGCTCTTCTATCTACCCCGACCCCTTGCATATTTATACATTAAAAATGGGGCTAATAATATTAAAAAATATTCCTTAAAACCCAATGGTCTATAACCATTTTTCATCTTTTACGTGCTACTTTGTTGTTTTTCCTCCTTTCATGTTCTTTGAATCTTAAAGTATGCTTATGTCACGTGCTTTGGTCCATCGTCTAATTGTATTTTACCCTTTTGACCTATTCTAGTGCACATCCAAAAACATCCCCAAAATTCCTATCCAACAGGCCCCCAACACTCACCTATGGATGATCTCGAGCCACTTATGCTTGTTGTTGCTCTCCCTTCACCGTGAGCTTGGTTGCTAAGAAGTTTTGAAATGTTTTCTTAGTAGTGGTGACCATCCCCTTCACTTTTTCTTATTTCTTTGCTAACTCTTCTTCTACCTATGCTATTATCAGGCCCTTTAGCTTCTCAGTAGTCTCCTAGGCGACTTGTTTCACCACTCCTTGTGCAGCTGCGAGCTCTTCTGCTATACTGTATGCCTCTTCCTGTAATAACTCCATATTCTGTGTAAGAGCTTGTTTCTTTTCTCTCATCTGGTTCATTTTAGATTATAACTTCTTATTGTCTTTCAATGCTGTCATCTTCTCTTCTAGTGGAAAGATGCTCATTGTCTCCTTAAACTTTTATGCTTTCTCCTTTGCAGCTTGAATCTTCTAACCAATTTATTGTAACTTGACATCTTCTATCAACCGATTCTATAATTTTGTGCTTTCTTCACAAAGTTTGGCACACTTTGCTTCTAAACTCTTGATATTCTCAATAGTCGTGTTCACCATCTTCTCTCTTTTCTCTCTCTCTCCTCATGTGGAGTACCTAGTTTTGTGCATGCTTCCAATTCTATGATCTTTGAGCGGGAGCCTTGAATGGATTTGGAAATATTTTAAACCTTCTATTCTATTGGATTATCCACCTCCATTCATACTTATGGAAGTTATTTATACATTTGTTTGAATTCTTGCAACATCCTCTCTGCCTTATGCACAACCTCATCCCTTTCCATGGTTACTTTGTTGTAGTCAATATGCAAATCTACGTTCTTTTTTGTGACCTTAACCAACTCATTGGAGGTCTTCTCTATGCGTAGGTTAAGTTCTTGAGTAATGATGACATGCAATCCTTGTAACATCTCTATTGGAAACTTTGAAAAATCTAAGTCAATGTGACTTAAGGATTGTGCCTGCTCTTGCATCTCGGTCGATGTGAATGATATTGCCCTCGACACTATTTGTAACATCCTGCATTCTCCTACTACTTCTAATGTTTGAGAGATTATCATCCTCACTTCTGTAGTCTGTGTTTTGCTTGTTGTATGTGCATCTCCTTCCTATCACATTGACATGATCCTTGTTGCTTCTAACATCTGGTGCAACTTAGTCATCTATTCTTGCATATTTTTGTTCATATCCTCTTGTTGAAACACTAAAACACGTCATCCATGACTTCCTTAACCTGATCACCAATCTTTTCCAGATCATCTTCCGTCAGTGCTTGTATATTCGATTCCTTCACAACTGTAAGGTAGCTAGAGAGGTAGTAGGGGGGGCCAGAGGGCCCATAGTGATAATAGTGGAGGTCATTCAATGTAAGGTGGACTAGGTCTACTATATTATTAAATAAGGCCCACTATGGTAGTTAGATATAATAAATGTAAGAGGACTTCTTAGAAGGTTCTACTTCTATAAGATTCCTCCTGTAGAATGTTCTTAGGTGATNAAATAAGGCCCACTATGGTAGTTAGATATAATAAATGTAAGAGGACTTCTTAGAAGGTTCTAATTCTAGAAGATTCCTCTTCTAGAATGTTCTTAGGTGATGGTAGCACTATATAAAGGGGCTCAAGCAATGTAATGAGATATGAAGAGAATTAATGTATTTGGAGCGGTAGCTCAATAGGAGGATGGCCCCTCGAAGAGGCAAGTGAACAGGAGAGGATCCCTTCCATAATAGGATCCATTGTACGGTGTTGCCCTACCTCAAGGGTTAGGTAATAATAAAGTGTGGTTTTTTCTATATTGCTTTGTGGATCTATTGTGTATTCAGTAATTGTGGTGATTATATTTGTAGATCTATTCAGGTTCTTAACAATTGGTATCAGAGCACTTTCCTTGGCCGGAGTTGTGGGCAACTATTTTTNTGTATTTGGAGCTGAAGCTCATTAGGAGGTTTCCCCCTCGAAGAGGCAAGTGAACAGGAGAGGATCCCTTCCATAATAGGATCCATTGTATGGTGTTGCCCTACCTCAAGGGTTTGGTAATAATATAGTGTGGTTTCTTCTATCTTGCTTTGTGGATCTATTGTGTATTCAGTAATTGTGTTTCTTATATCTTCATATCTGGTATTGGTTCTTAACAAGTGGTATCAGAGCACTTTCCAGGGCCGGAGTTGTGAGCAACTACTTTTTATTTTTGCAGATATTTTTTTTTTGGAGAAGAGGGCCGCGACATTCCAGACATTTTCAGTATATTTCTGTGCAAAATTTGCATAAAATGGTTGTATATCTGAGTTCCTCTCATAAAAACACCCAATTTGAAAAAAAAAATCATCCAGAACGGAGTCCAGAAAGTCAAGATATTGCGGTTTTAAAATCTGCAATTTTTCAGGGTTTTTTCTGCGGACGGCAGCGCGGTTTGTTTTTATTTCTATAGCATTTTAAAGCCAAATTTGCCAAAATAAATTACAGATCTGAGTTCTTCTCACAATTTCACCC
Organism: Picea mariana; assembly: GCA_032191745.1. Lineage (NCBI taxonomy): Eukaryota > Viridiplantae > Streptophyta > Pinopsida > Pinales > Pinaceae > Picea > Picea mariana. The sequence goes on from JASDQU010100095.1 coordinate 375,515, forward strand.
AATTTCAAAAAAAAAATCAGCCGAAACGGAGTCCGGGAAGTGAAGTTATGAGCATTTCAAGTTCAGCAGTTTTTTAGGGTTTTTCCAGAAAAAGCCGCGATTTTCTGTCGAAACTTATTGGGTCAATTTTTTTTGAGTTTTTTCATGACGGATGTAGGACCGAAGAGTTCATAGGGTGCTGAGATGGCTAGTTCATCTCAAACCGTGAAAGAAATTCTTGAATCATTCAAAGCCCGAGTGGATGCTAGATTGGATGTGTTAGCACAAGACCTCACAGACAACCTCACAAATATCATCAAAGATGGCCTCAATGATAGTTTTCGTAGTATTCAAGATTCATTGAATAACATGCAGGAAAGATTTCTTATGCAGGACCTCATGAATGAATATAATCAAGAAAGATATGCTTGGTATGATTTTGAGGACAATTGTGATGATTGGTATATGGATAGTTGTCATTTCTGGGATGACAACCACTTCCATATTTTATTTGATGACTCTACTCCACCTTCTGTAGAGAACATCAATGTCCCAAATCAGGAGCTAGTTACCAGTGTTCAGTCTGCATATTCTACAGTGGTATTATTTCTTCCAGATTCTGCTATGACACTTTTCCACTATGTGGA
>JASDQU010100095.1:379948-397295 GCA_032191745.1 Picea mariana
TGATGTTGGTTTTTTTATTTGAAAAAATTTATGTAGTTTTAAATGATTTTTTTTTTTTAAATTAGATTAAAATAGTTCACAACCAGTCAATGACACATGCCCTGGTGTTTACCTAATTAAATGCTGTATTAATGATAATAATTTGATTTCCGCAATGTCTCTAATCCTTCTTATTTTCCATCTGAAAAAATGCCATCGGCACTTGATTTAAATCAATACAATGCAACTCGAAACTATTTACTGGCCATGTCCTAAAATAAATTGGCTTGAGAAACCGCGACTTAGGGGCATCTAAGTCGTCAAAATCACCCGGGGATCGCACCTGAGCCAGACCAACTCTTAACATGGTTGAATTTTTTGTCCCCGCAGGTTTCCAACTGGTGACTTTAACAACACGGAGTGGCTTAACAACACACTCTGTCACCGACTGTCCTACACCTTGGAAACATCAAAAGAATAACTGTTGCAAGGCCACTGAACTCTAAATTTTGTTATTCTTTGAGCTCGTTTTAAAATACCCTCTAAAATTTTCCCAATCTTAACTTTCATACAAGAGGTTTATTATTGTGGAAAGAAATGCCATGATAGGCTTTGAGATATAATGATTATTTAGATACATGAGTTGTGTTATTTTGAAGCTTTCAAGAGCTTTGAAGTGGCACGCAAACTTATCATCTTTTGTGTGTCCTCTTTTCCTCTATCTGAATTTTCTTGTTAGATCACCAAAGATCGATTCTCAACTTTGATAAAATAATCATTTTACTTTTTATAAATTGTTTCCCATCCAATTCGGAGATTAACTCTTGAGTTGAATTGGGTATTTGTATTTATGTTGACATCTTCAAATTTTTTTTCGTTGGGGAAAAATGAGTCAATGATGGCAAAAGTCAATGAAGAGATCAATTAGGGTTCAGTGAAGGCAAATGCGAAGAGTTGAAGCTAGCAAATCTTGTGTTGACAAACTCTGTCTAGTTGCTCATGATGGGAAACCCAATTTATTCATTTAATTATTTTTTCACAAGAAATGTGGACAATGAACGTGAAAACAACCATTAACTATTTCATGAAAACATAACAATGAATTATTTTAATGATGTTGTTTAGATTGTTGTATATTTTGTAGAAATCACACTTAATAAAATAAGGGGAAAAAATGAGTAGATGGGTAATTTTTGCACAAAGAAATGTGGACAATGAATGTGAAAACAACTTTTAACTATTTCATGAAAACACAACAATGAATTATTTTAATGATATAGTTTAGCTTACTGTATATTTTGTAGAAATCACACTTAATAACATAAGGGGAAAAAATGAGTAGATGGGTAAGGGAAGTCTAATGAGATGAATGAATGGAAAAGAAAGAAATGAAATAGAAAACCTCAAAACACTTTTTGCAAAAGACAACTTGGTTGGCTTTTTTTTTTTTTTTTCTACTATTTTCAATTTGACTTGATTATACTAATGGAGAGAAGAATTATGGCTTACTAGTGTTGATTGAGGCTAGTGCATTCTCCCTTGCAAGATGCTACCTACCTAACACTGCGAAAACTTCACTTGTCGAACCCAAGTCCTTAAAATTATGTGTTGAATTTACATCTTGCCCGGTTCCACTTCTAAGGCATGCATTTGAGTCAGTAGTGAAGACACTCACCACATGTTTATACATGAGTGAAAAGAATTGATCCATGGCATGCCTAATCCCTCATGGTAACTCGGGAAATACATTCCTTGGATATCTTGCATTGGAATACCTTAAGTGGACTATAGAAAGGTCAAATCCAGGCCATATTGCTAGTACATTAATAAGCCTAAAGTAAGCCCTATGTTGTATCTCTATAATCCTAATGATTTGTACTCATCATATATTTTCCTGATTTTTCTTCTAATGCAGAAAGCAAATGAAACAAGAATTTTAGTAGTGGTTAGAGAGTGGTTAGAGAGGATCAATATCAAATTATTTTTTCTCTAATGTATAAATTCAACGGTGGATTTGTGTAGAAATTCAAGAATTACAGACAGGACATTAGTATAATACTTGTACGATAATCAAAACACTAAAAATTTGGGTTTTTTTGTGGCCTTTCAACTATAGAAAATATTTTTGGATTAATATTAATTGTTGTTTGATATTATACCTTATCACAAAAAATTATCAAAAGCAATTCTAAGAAAGTATCACATGCAACTTTTTCTTTTTATATTGCACAAGTGGAAGAAGAAATAACTAATATTACATTAGAGAAGAAACAAGTAATGTTAGATTAGAAGCAATTATAGAGAATCTCATGACGTTCGTAGTTACTTCGACTATCTTTGTTCCATTCAAAGTTGTGTGTTGTTTTAGTTATTGTTAAAGATGAGATGCAATGCAAGAGGAGATTTCACAGGCAATTTTTGAAGATAGGAAGTTCCCTCAGATGTTTCTAAAGGTATACAATTTATATCCATTTACAAACTGCGAACATCAACATTACAGAATGTGGGTTTTTCATCGTTACAGTGCATAGTGGAGGAACAAAAGGAAGAGCAACACTAATTGAGGGTATTCATCAAGGGTGGAATGGACTTGGAAGAGGAAGATGCATAAGGGTGTTTAATGGATGGTGCATGAGAGACATAGAAGAGGAAGACACTGCTTGATTATGTTGTCTTCGTAAGGAAGTGATACATGGATTGTAAGCTAGATTAAGTGTGATCATGCATGGCCCCAAGTGTAAGCAATGTTTATGGCATGTATGCCATAATGTTTAAATATCAATTGATGAATATTGAAGTATATACATTATATGTTATGTTGTTTCAATAGCATTCAATCAATATCGAAGTATATGCATTGCATTAATGCATACACTCAATAATAATCATTTTGACACTCATACATTAATGCACACACTCAATAATAATCATTCTAACACTCAGTATTAATATCATTGTAATGCACCCTAACACTTAATAATAATGGCATTGTATTAGTCAATGGAATTCTCATTTTTAAATGATGTTATATTACCGAAAAATATTAAAAAAAAATTCTTATATACTAGGGCAATTAAGTCCCATCACTATGTTTGGATCAATCAAAATTTTTATTTACAAAATTGCAAAATTCAAATATTAATTTGGGTTTTTCATAAAAATTAAATTAATACATCTTTTCAAAAAACATTAGAAGATAAGGAATTAACTAATAGCTAATAACATCGTGATTACTAGAGTACCTTGCTGGGGCAAGTACTAACAATGTATATCTAAAATACAGAATTGTATAAAAAAATATTTACTTTTCATTCATTAAACTTAAATCATATGTCTTTTCACAAATACTTTTGGGTTACATAAATTTAGCATAAGAATGGATGCATGTTAAAGTTAATTTTTAGTAAATTTATAAGAACTTTGTTACATAATTTTTTCTTTTAAAATATTTTTATCCCATCACTATTTCCTTTATCTTTAGCATTGTTCAAGGTTGGGCAAGTAGTGCTGCGACAATGCAAGCCCAAACATTGATGGGTGTAAGTACAATGTTGGGCAAGTACTGATGCGAGCGACCTAATGCAGGCCCAACATTGATGGGTGTAATTACATTCTTTAACACGTGAGAATATACAATAACTTAAGGTAATTCCACTTTCTTTGAATTTGCCATTATATTTTAATGGTGGAAGAATAAATTTGTAACCATTAAATTTATTTCACATGTATATACTAGCACAGTCACTTAAAACCGTGGTTGATAATTGCTGAAAGGTGATACGAAAGTTTTTTTCCGCAATTGGAATGATGAAATGCGTGGATAATTGGAATTTGACTATCCAATATGAAATGTGCGGACAACTGGAAAACGAAATGTTTCCACAGTGAGAAAATGAAAATGAAACACACGGATAGTTGAGGAAAGTTAGAAATGAAATGCTCAGAAAATGAAACGCACCTATAGCTGAGCAAATCCAAACGTGGTAATCCCAAAGGTTAATCATTTAAACGTGGCAATCATATAGTGTTACAGTGATTTCTTAATATGATTAGGTAAATGTTAAAAAGTAAATAGGTTAACTGTTGCATTCAAAAATACAAGGAAGTTATGAAGAGTAAATCACATTCATTGATTTGGGAGGACGACTAAGAATATGCCAGCATCTTCAATTGTTAGCCATCAGATTAAAATTTTAAATTAAACGTTGATTAATTGTGTCCATTGTCAATAAGTATACGTCTTTCGACGTAATAATTTAATAGAAATGTCAAGTATGTTAACCTCTTTTTTAATTTGAATAATTATTAATCAATTTAAATAATTATTAATCAAATGATATTGATATGGAATTTCTTAACATAATATGAAAAAATTTATTCATAAATAGAATTTGAGTTTTACATCGAAATAAAACTACTCCATGAGAATAGAAACCAAAAGGTTTTGTTACTTTCAATCACAATTATAATCTCCTACCCAAATAATAATGATAAATACATATGTTATTGGAATGCCTATTGGTTATTTAAATTTGTATTTGATAAATTCATTGTTGCTAGATTTATGTCCATCTAAAATTTAAAATTTTGTTGAAATTTGTAAAATTTAATTTCATATATAAATGATTTTTAAATCAAGTGTTTATGATCTAGGGGTTAAGATAGAATATAAATGATATTTAAATCAAGTTCATGTCATTTAGGGGTTAAGATAAGATATTTTGAATGAAAGAAAACAATCTAAAATTTATAAGTGTATTGTATATTTATAGTTCTTTTTTCACTACATTTTATTTTCAATAATCACTAGTACAAAATGATTAATTTGTGACTATGTGACCATAAAAGTTAGTCACAACATTTTTTACAAGCTAAATACTAGCAAATTTGAGCAATTTTCATGTGTTTTAAGTGGCATAACTAAAAATTACTAACATAAATTACTAATGTAGATTAGGTATAAATAGATATAACTAATCAATGCCTATGTGAAGATAAATTAGTATATATTTTACTTAGATGTAATTGAGTTATAGTCACTGTATTCATTTTAGTGTATTCTATTATGTTAATTAGCTAGATTTTTTTTATGTTGAATTCATTTTTACAATCTTCCTCTTGTTGTTTTTCTAATTCTTTGCCGAACATTTATTTTGGGCATATGCCTTCTTGCCTTGCAAACTTGTCTTGGCACCCCCAAGTTTTGGGTACATAGATTAAGGATGACTTCATGTTTCCTTCATGCCATTAGTATTATGGAAGGTGGGAATATATTAACTCCACATTTGTTTTCTCTCCTCACCTATTTCTTGTGTGGCATTGATGAGCTTGCCAGTTTGGTTTCCCAATTTATAATGTCCCCCGGATTAACCAAGGAACACTATGCAGAAAATACACATAAAATCAAAATGTTCTTCTACTAATTAATTCTTGCAGCCTACCAACTGCAATTTATACACACATTTAACTAGATTTTGATACTCATAATGAAATGCATCTACAACATTCTAAATGAACATGAATACATCTATTAAACTCATTCACAGGAAAATAAACCATTCACATACAGAGAGTTAAACACAACAATTAAACTCATTGAATAACTCAGAAAATAGATAAACACTTATCTTCTTAAAACGTTTGTGCAACCAGTTGCTTGGGAAGGAATTTCCACCCAACCATGGACTTGTTGTTCCAAATATCAACCACAAATCACCCCCAAGTTAGGACTAGGAATACACTAGAGAAGGGTGCCTCTAGCAGTCCACTCACAACTCAATTCTCAATACCCACTGGTATTATCCTACAACTATCCCAAATTTCCTCTGGCTCTCTTTGTCTTGACTTTCCCAACCCAAAGAATGTACCCCTTCACTACTCTCAATCCATCAGGAGTCCCATCCATTTATTAAGGTCTCTTTGGAACAGTTAACCAAGAATCTATCTGTTGGGAACTCAAGGGAAATCACTACCAAAAAAACCACAAGAAAAAACAACAACAATCACTTGTTTTTATGGTGCAACTCACTCAGGAGTTCACTCTTTAGGCCTGACAACCCAACTCTTCAATTTCTAGCTCCAAAATGCTCTAGCATACTCCAAAATTCACCCATCCTTATTTCTTCAGCTCACAAACTCTTCTCCCCTATTCTCTACTTGTTGTTCATGAAAAAAGTCAATATGTAAAACTGCTTGTTACTACCCATGCTAATTTCCTCTCTTCTCCCAAGACAATTGACTAATCAGTTTGCCCAATGTTGATTTTACCTCAACCCCATGTTTCCAATAACTATGGGATGTAAATTCTACACCCACCCTCTTACATGAGTTTAATGATTGGGCTCTCATGCACTCAAACATAAAATAGAAGGTTGTCCCCAAATAATAATAAAATTTAGAAATATGGGTTTAAATTAATACCCATAATTAAATCCCCCCTTGGAACCCTGTTAGACACTCCTTAGGAATTCCCCCTTTTTTGTGGATTAATCAACCCCATCTTTGTCCATATCCCCGATAGCTAGTCTCACATGATATTTATTAAAATTTAGAAAACATGTTTCGTGCATTACATCGCTTGACCATAGCCACATTCATAACTACAATATGCATTAATTAAACTGGGGATTATAGTGGGGATGTTACATTCCCCCTCCCCTACAATTGTGCATCGTCCTTGATCCATAACACCATGTTGAAATACATATATGATTTTACATCACAATATTCAGAAAATAAAACAAAATTTTGCATTTTTAGTTTTTAGCTTTTTACCCTCCAACAATAGTCCCAACCATAATCTCTTGTTCTTCTCAATTTGTTGACCTAAGGAATGCACCCCCTTCACTTCCTTTAGTCCATCGAGCTACACCATTATTTTATCAGGACTATTAGTGCAGGTGACCAAGAATTTATGAGATGTGGTTCCAGAATCTAGCTACCCAAAAACGAAGTATTGCATTTTCAACTTCTATTTTCTTCAAAATTGACAAACATTTGCGGGTATTCCTCCCACATAGTTTCTTCATGCTTCCATGTTTCATCTTCAGGAAAATAGCAGGTCCATTGAATCTTTACCATCCCTATGGCTTTGTTTTGGAGCACTTTGGCTTTTTGGTCCAGGATGCATATTGGTTCCAATCGAAAATCCTCTTCATTTTCCACTTGGATCACAGTCCAATCAATTATGTGGTTAGGGTCATGCACAAATTTCTTTAATAATCACACGTGAAACACATTATGCACTCTCATGGATGCAAACAATGCTAGAATGTATTCTACAGGCTCTATATTCTCTAATATTTCAAAAGACCCACAATTTCTTGCTGCCAAATTTGGGAAGCAACCAATCTTATCGAACTTCTTTTTGCTTTCACTTTTAGGAAAACATGTTTCCCACTTCAAAATATATAAAAAAATTGTTCTTGTCTGCATAAATTTTCTTCTTGTCTTGGGAAGCCTTCAAATTCTGGCTGATCCTTGTTACTTTCTCTTCCATTTCCTTTAACAAATCTTGCCCAATGATGGCCATGTCTGTTGGGTTATGCCAACTCACTAGTGTGTTACATTTCTTTCCATATAAAGATTCAAATGGAATCATTTTTAATGAAGTTCGATACCCATTATTATAAGCAAACTCCACCAAGTGGATATAGTCTTCCCATTTTGATGGTTGTTCCATCACATACATCCTAATCATGTCTTCAATTATCCTGTTGGTCCAGTTCATTTTCCCATATGTTTCTGGCTGATATATTTTACTAAGATTCAGATTGTCCTAAATCCTTTGAACAATTGTTTCCATAATTTGGATGTAAAATTGGAATCTCTGTCTGAAACTATTTCCTTAGGCACCCAATGTAGCCTGGCAACTTGTAATGTCTCCTTCCATTTGATCATGATGAATGATGACTTAATATCCTATACGACTTATGTCATCTATAGTAGAAAAGGACAAGGGATTCAAGGAGGTTTATTTGGTGCCACTATGTTAAAATAATGACAAATTCTAAAGTGACATTAAATAAAAATAAATAATTATATTTAAATGAAATTGGAGGGAAAATGAAGTGAGGGTTTGATTTGGTAAAAAAGAGTAAAGATCTAGAAGGCCTAGAGAGAGGATAAATAGAGGGGTAAACCCTTCTCTTTGGTATTATGATTTGATCTCTCATTTTGGAGTGCTCTTGGAGCTATTGTTTCGTTGGGGTTTAGCAAAACCCTTCCACTACTAAAGTTTAGTTTCGATAGTGCAACATCCACCCTAGCTAGACAAGAGGGGATTCCACCTAGGATTTCTATCAGAGCTTTAGTTGGAGATTTATGTTCAGTTGGAGGTTTGTGTAGGACATTTGTGAAGATTTTCTAGAAGAGGCTGATTCATAATTTTGCAGGTGACTGGATAGTTTCAAAGAATCTGTGGTTTGGGGAATCCCCACAGGTTTAGTACGGGACATCTTGCGAGGCCTCACTAGATGTCCAACAGTTGACCTGTGAGGACCTTTGCGATCGATATTGCAACAAGACGTTTGGATAGGGTTGAGAAGGGATTGAAAGGTCACTAGAAGAGTAGACATTACTGGAGAAGAGAATCGCAGTGAGAATCATAGATTGGCATTATTCTAGGTTTCATTTGTATTGTTTATGTTAGTAGTTTGTGCAACTTCCTTGCAACCATTAGACTTGTATGTTCAAGATGATTTTTTAGGTTTTATTATAGCTATTAGATATCATTGTATTGTTGTGATTGGAGGTTTCCATCCATAGTACAATCTCATGGTTATATACTCTATTTTTTGTGTAATGGATGATGCAATATGTTTGACAATATTCCTATAAGCAAACTATTTGTAAGGTATTAACAAAAATAATAATGCAAAGAGTTTGACATATTTACACAAGGGAAAATAAAAATTGTTTTGGATAGAAAGCATAATATTCCCACCAAACCTAGTTGGGAACATTATAGTGGTATTAGAGTCATTGATCTTTCCATCATGTGATTTCTTGAGGCATTGATTCCAAGGAAAACTAGAGGACAAAGGAAACAACCCATCCTAGGATCAGATTCAGAAGAGGTAGAAGTACAAGAAGTTATGGGGGATCATCCTGAAGATAGTACCATATAGTTGTTGGAAAGCATAGCTAATGGGAAGCAACAATTAACACAAATCCTGACACAGTTCTTTTCTAGCAATCAAGCAAACCAAAACCAGGGAGGTACCAATGGGAACCATGCAGAGGTCATCCATAGATGTGGTAGGAATCATGAAGGGAGTAATACCTATGTTTCGACACAGAGTGTCTTACAAGAAGGTAGTAGAAAGTACCCAAACCATTATTTCCACCATTCCTTGAGGAGAAGCCTAGAGGATCACTAGAAGAATGCAGGGTGGACGAAATGAACTCCTACTTTAGGGAGTATCAATTTCTGGAAGAAGGAGCCTAGAAATCCATGTCTTACAACAACTACTAAAACCTCGAGATGAGGAACAAACATAGGGTGGGCCAAAATCAGTAGAATTCCGATCTTTTGCACAAATTGGGGAAGATGAATATCCCCTCTTTTGATGGATATTATAGGTGCACAAGCATGGGTACATAAGTTGGACACTTATTTCCATCTTAACCCGATGACAGAGGTAGAGTAGATGAATTTTTCCACACTACACTTTTATGGAGAGGCTCATGAGTGGTGGTACGATGGGATATTAGCTTTGGGGCATTTCAACATCACATCATATGAGTATATCACCCAGAGGTTGATGGAAAATTTTGATAGGAAGGACCTAGGGGTCCACTTCAGGGAGTTAGCATAGTTGAGGTAGACAGGTACACTAGAGGCCTATGTCACAGAGTTCCAGTGGATGGCAATCATGGTGACTGATATTTTTGAGCAGAGACTCGTGATGTTATTCACATAGGGCTTAGATGAACCCTTAAGGTGTTGGGTGAAGGATTTGAGGAAAAACACAGTAAAGGAGGTGATCATGAATACAAAAGATATGGAAGACATAGTCCCCAAGAAGACATCGACAAAAACATTTATCCCATAAAAAGGTCAGGTGTCAAAACCTCCCTCGAAGACACGGACAGGGAAGTATAGGTTGGGTGAGGAAACTCATATATAACTAAGGAGGAAGAATGTCTTATACAACTACAAGGAGACATGGGAAGATGTATGGGAAAATGAAAGGTCCATTATATTGAGGTAGTTTCCAATGAGGAAGATGAAGATGATGATGAGGGCATTGGACAGGAAAGTGGTGAGCCATAACATGCTACAAAGTAGGTTCCATTGCAGGGTAGCACCAAGAGAGTGACCATTGTCACACTTTGAGGAATCCCTAAATATTACACCTCCAAGGTCAAGGGAATTTTGCAAGGGAAGAGGGATACAACATTGATTTATTGTAGGGCCACCCACAACTTCATTTATGCTACACTTGTCACTAGGAGACAAATCCCTGCAGAGGATTTCGATGGATTCAATATGGTAGTAGAATATGAGTACAACATGGTGTGTACTTAGAGGATCATGGGGTTGGAAGTAACATTGAGAAACTACATATTGACTTATGAATTTTATCTCGTAGATTTAACAAATACACATGTGGTTCTAGGAGTTAAATGGTTCTACTCATTGGGAGATATCTGCATGAATTATCAGGACACGAGGATGGAGTTCCAGGACAAGGGTGGACAACAATTCATCCTCAGAGGTATGTTGACAGGTGCCTCCAGGATTGTATCTAACTAATGCATGGAATCCATTTTTAGACATGGGGACATGTCTTGCACAACAAAGTTCTTAATCACCATGTATAAGCCATCACAAGATCGCTAGCATTACCCTGAGGATATATAGGCATTGCTTGGAAAGCATGAAAGGGACATTACTAGTAGGGAGATCATCTGAAAAGGGATTTGAGCACGTCATTGAGCTAGAAGAGGGATTGAAGCCCGTGATCACCACACCCTACATGCATATGAAGAGGTTCAAGAATGAAATAGAGAAGGCCATAAAGGATTCGTTGGAGATGGGACATATCATACCTAGTTCTAGTCCCTTCGCTTATTTAGTTGTACTAGTGAAGAAGAAGGATGGAACTATGAGGATGTGCATAGACTACAGGGAAATGAACAAGAAGACCATCAAGAACTGATACCAAATACCCATGATTGGTGAGCTGATAAATGAGTTGCATGGCGAAGTGTACTTCTCAAAGGTTGATATACGATCGGGATACCACCAAATTTGGGTAAGAGAGGAGGATATACATAAAACAACATTCAGGTGTCAATATGGGCACTATAAGTTTCTTTTCATTCCCTTCGGGTTGACTAACACACCTTCTACCTTCTAGTCATGCATGAACCATATCTTCAACAAACAATTGAGTAAATTATTACTGGTGTTCTTTGATGATCTTATAATCTACAACAGGATGTGGGAGCAACATTTGAAGCATGTGGAAAAGATTCTCACCATTATGGAGGAGCGCTCGCTTTTTTCCAAGGAGGAAAAGTGTGAGTTTAGGTTGAAAACAATCTTGTACCTTGGGCATGTGATTGGTGTTGAGGGAGTAAAGGTACATCAGGAGAAGATCCAAAGAATCTTAGATTGGCCCACCCCTAGATCACTCACAGATCTGTGAGGATTCTTCGGGATATGAAATTATTATAGGCGTTTTGTGAAAGGGTTTTCACAATTGGCTACACCATTGACAAACCTCACCAAGAATGGGGTGTTCCAATGGTCAAAGGATTCACAGGTAGCATTCGATAGAACGAAGAGGGTGATGAGAATTTCCCAGTATTAGCACTCCCAGATTTCACATAGCCTTTTGTCCTAGAGTGTGACGCATATGGTGAGGGAATAGGAGCAGTATTGATGCAGAAACGACACCCGATGGATTTCAAGAGAACAAATATAAGAGAACCAAAAAATCTCTATCTGATATATGACAAGGAGATGTTTCTCATCATGCATGCATTTTCCAAGTTCAGACAGTACCTTGTAGAAGGATGCTTTTTGGTTAGGAATGACCACAACAACTTGAGATATTTCTTGGAGAAGAGGGATCTGAACTAGAGGCATTAAAAATGGGTGAGTAAGGTGTAGGGATATTATTTTGACATTAATTATTTAAAGGGGAAGAAGAAAATAGTTTTTGACACATTTTCCAGGAGACCTACAACTTTCTCCATGACAGAGATTTCAGTAGACTGGAAGTCCATTCTTTTGGTGGAATACTCCAAGAACACCTTCTCCTATGAGATGATGGAGGGAATTATTCAAGATGACAGGTACATGGTAGTGAATGACATCATCTACTACAAAGACACGATATATATCGCCCCTAATTCCAAACTCAAGAATAATATTTTGAGTGAAGTACATGACATGCCACTAGTAGGGCACTAGAGGTATACGAAGACCTATAGGAAGGTTAGGGAGAGATTCTCCTGTAAGGGTCTCAAGGAGGAAATAATTCATCATGTGAGGGAGTGCATGATTTTCCAACAGAACAAGTCGTAGTTTACACATCCTATGGGACTGCTTTAGCCATTGTCGATTCAGGAACATAAGTGGGATAAATTTCCATGGAATTCATCACAGAATATCCAAAGGTGTCTGGAAGGGATTGTATATACATGGTAGTTAATATATTGACTAAGTATGCACACTTCTTTTCCATTCCTTCATATTAAAATGCATCTCAGGTAGAAGATCTATTCTTCATGGAAGTGTTCAGACTACATGGTCTTCCGAGGAACATAGTCAGTGACCATGATAGCAGGTTTCTCAGCACATTTTAGCAAGAGTTGTTCAAGTTATCCAAGATATATTTGACACCTAGTACTATCTACCACCCCTAGACAGATGGGAATACCAAAATAGTACACAAATGGATTGATGGGTACCTGAGAAACTATGTATCGGGACAGTAGCGAGCATGGATAAAGTGGTTTCATCTCGGAGAGAATTGTTACAATACGACTCATCACATGTCCATCGGGATGATCCCATTCAGGGCATTGTATGGCTATGATACCCAATCCTTTGTGGATTTGGATTTTTTGGAGAGAAGAGATCACAAGGCCAAGGATTGGTAGTAGAAAATTCAGGACATATTGAGAGTCCTGAAGGAGAATTTGTAGGTTTCTTAGAATCAATAAAATATGTATGCACATAGGAACATGGTGGAACGTATATTTGAGGTTGGGGACCTAGTATTTCTTAGGTTGCATCCTTACAGACAATCATCGTTGAAGAAGAGTGGTGTAGAGAAGATGAAGGATCATTTTTATGGACCCTACAGAGTGATCGAGAGAGTTGGGGAGGTATCATACGAGTTGGAGTTACCATAGGGTAGCAAGAGACACAACACCTTCCATGTATCCCACCTCAAGAAGGCATTGGGACATCATTTCACCGCTTCGACATATCTTCCTCCATTATTTGACGAACGGTAGTTGCTTCTATCTTCCGAGAGTATTATTGATTTCGGGGAGCAGAGTTTGAGGAGAATAGTCATTCGAGAGTACCTAGTCATATGGAGAGAATTTCCTGTAGAGGATGCTACCTGGGAAGGAGAGAAAAACTTATAGCACCCTGATCTATAGTTTATTGATGAAAATAAATATTGGGAAGGGAGGAATGTAATGTTCCCTTCCAATTGGTCATGAAAAAGGATGACTTAATATCCTATACGACTCTTGTAGGATATAGTCAGCAAGGACAAGGGAGTCAAGGAGGTTTATTTGGTGTCACTAGTTTAAAATAATGACAAATTATAAATGACATTAAATAAAAATAAATAATTATATTTAAATGAAATTGGAGGGAAAATAAAGTGAGGGTTTGATTTGGTCTTAAAGAGGAAAGATATAGAAGGCCCAGAAAAAAGATAAATAGAGGGGTAAAACCTTCTCTTTGGTATTATGATTTTATCTCTCATTTTGGAGTGCTCTTGGAGCCATTGTTTCATTGGGGTTTATAAAAACCCTTCCACTACTATAGTTTAGTTTCGGTGGTGCAATATCCACCATAGCTAGACAAGAGGGGAGTCCACGTAGAATTTCCATTGGAGATTCAGTTGGGGATTTATGTTCAGTTGGAGGTTTGCGCAAGATGTTTGAGAAGATTTTCCAGAAGAGGTCGATTCAGAATTTCGCAGGTGACCAGAGGTTTTTGGAGAATCTATGGTTTTGGGCATCCCAGCATGTTGAGTACGGGGCATCCTGCGAGGCCCTGCTAGACGTCCAATTGTTGTATCGCGAGGACCTCTACGATTGAGATTGAAGTAGGTCTTTTGGATCAATTCCAGAAGGGATTGAAAGGTTGCTAGAAGGGTGAACATTACTAGATAAAATCATCCCAGTGAGCATCATATATTGGCATCATTCCAAGTTTCCTTTGTATTGTTTTTGTTAGTATATTTGTGTAGATTCCTTGCAGCCATTAGACTTGTGTGTTCAGGAGTATTTTGTAGTTGTTATTACAACCATTAGATGTTACAAGTAAAATCTCTCTATGTCTAGGGTAAACCACAACAGATGGATATGACTGCAAAAATCAACTCTATCCCAAAAGTATGTTATATAAACCAATGTGCAAGCGAGATAAGAAAGGGACATGCCTTGTCCAGATGTTTGATGATGTCCATCATTGAGAATTTTGACCCAAATCTTTATACCTACAACAAGTTCTCAACAAACAATCAGATCAAGCATATAGTGATAATATACAAGGTTAGAACATTAGATAGCATAATCCATTAATATACAAAACAAACATGCCCATGGATAACAACTCATATATTTGCAATATATCAATTGGACGGGAAGAGAGTATTTCTATTAATAAATGATCAACATAAGTGAAAATATTACAGAATTCCATGTCGACACAATTCGGAACTGAGAAACCAAGTTCCTTCCAGCTGGGCCTCCACCACTTCAATCCTCCACCAAAGGAAAGCTCATAGAAGGGAGACAATGAGGTTCTCCATCAATAAGGGAAGATATTGGGGGATGAAAACTGTGTTCAGACTTAAAGGACAAAGAGATGCAGACTCAATATGAAGTAATAATTTCTCCAAAGCAACTTTGATCTCAAAGTTGAAATCTTTCTCCTTTTCCATAGCTAGGAATTGGCCCACTTATAGCCTTCAAAATGGAACTGAAGAGCCGAGTCAAAATGTTTCCAGTATATGGAAGGCCAAGGATCAGAGATCTTCTGTCGTGACATGGAAACCTGACATTTAATTTTGATTTTCTGGCACAAATCTTGATGTATGTGGGATGTAGTGGAGCATCCTATGTATACGCTTGTTGTATAGTGTGCAAGATGCGTACAAGTGGAAAAAAACCTTGTATTTTTGTCTCTGGATTTTATCAACAAGGAAGATAAGTCTGCATACGGAAATGGAATAAGGCCCTCTCTGCAAGATTGCATAGGGTGAGGTAAATCTTGCTCTAACAGATTCCCCCTAATGTGTGAGGTCAGAGGAGTATCTGCGATGACAGAAATACATTATAAATAACCCAGGAGTGGATTGGTAGGGGACCAGATAGATGAAATTAGTTGCTCATTACATTATGCACTGACTTTGGATACATGGTTGCCAATAAAATTACACTACAAATCCATGTGAAAAATATACCAAACAAGTGTCTGTGGCCATGAATAAGAAAATACAAATGTGGTTATGTGCCATAAGTTATCATAGTCACGAACAACGCCCAGTAGAACTAGTCTCAAAAAATAATTTGAAGATATTTGTATACCGTGGAGTAAATTATGATCTCCCATGATCACTGAAGTCATATAGGTAGTGGTCCAATGAAAAGGAAGCAAAAGCTCAGGAAAGCTATGGCCACATAGTGATGTCTTCAAGTCTTCTACACAATCTTCCAAAGGTGCAAGTCTACATCATGTGAATAAAGAAGTTGAGGTCGAACACAATGAGACATTCTTTGATTACCAGTCATTGAGGTATATCATTAACAAACGCGAGATAGCCTACCGATAATGAAAGTAGGTATCAAGGCACCGAGTACATTCTTACAAGTGTGAATAAAGGAGATGGTGTCGAACACCTAAAGAATCCATCGATTAGGAGACATTGATGTATTCCCAACTGTCGATGGCGAGAGAGCCTGCCACTGATGACTACAAGCCTCAAGGTATTAATAAGACTCTAGGTCCTATTTCCAGAATAAATGAGCTGAAGTCGATGGAAAGAGACCCACTGAAAGGAGAGAATTAAGGAATCTCTCATCAGTCAGCATGAGGTACAAAGCAGGAGCTTCATGATTTTGTGGAAATTAGACGAAGAACCTGTTCGTGAACCAACGAACTTGTGCATCTTTCATGTGTGCCAAGTTCAAGCGGTACACGAAAAAGACCCTCTAAATAGCAGCCAATGATGAAAATTTCTAACAAAGGCGAGGAAACCACCAATAAGGCTAATGACATCCAAGACATTGCACGAATCCCAATGTGTGAATAGATGTCTTGTCACTGAACATAAGGTAAACCACCCAGTCAACGACCAATGATGAAATGTCGATTGTTGGGTTCAAGATTACCCACCAATGATGAAAGTAGGGCCACGCACTATTACATATAGGCTAAAAAATCGATGAACTATTATGACGATTATGATAAAATCAATTTTTTTGTCGAAAACAATTTAAAAAAATGAAATTTTACTATTTTTTTTTAAATTAGTCTCGATAACGTCGGATTTCCGACGTGTTCTAAGGTCGTCAAAAGTACGAATCCCAGTTCCAACACTTTAATATAGCCCTTTGTAGGTCAACATAATGGTCATTGACTTCGAAATGGTCAACCTTAATTTAGGGTTGTAGTCGTCGGAATTCCGACGATGGCAAATCTATAAATTAGTTAATTTGAACCGAATTTCGACTAATTTGTTATAGTTGCGACATCTTTTATGTGTTATAGCTCTGCTAATCTTCATTTTTATGTGAAGGTTTGCTTGTTTATTAAGAGATCGAACTGATCTTTGATCTACAGAGCTTAGTTTTGTGATCATTGTTCAAGGAGTGCAAGAGGATTTTAGACTTTGAAGGTTAGTTACATATTTTTTTTCTTTTGTCTCCTTTAATATTTTATAACCTTATACGTTTATGTAGATTTTATGTCGTCTGTGAACATGGTAATTTTTCCATGCTTATATGTGACTTGATCTCTTTCCCTAGTTCTATTATGTCATTTGATTATGTTACTTGGTTATGGTGAAGCTTTGAAGCTTATGTGGTAAAATATATTGTATGGTTTGGTCTATTGCATTTCAAGAATCGAATAGATCTAGCACATCATCACTGAACTTTA
>JASDQU010100095.1:424758-445936 GCA_032191745.1 Picea mariana
TAAGGTTATGGACCATTAGGAGTCTCTTAAAAGACATGTCCCTATACCCAATGCACCATTTTCCATGTTAGGTTTTACCCATGGGGGCATGAGAAATAATTTTCATTGGACATCGAGAAATGACTTGTGCTCGATTTCTTCAACAACTCTATTGGTTTCTTCTTCTATTACAACACAAAAAAATTATCCTCAATTTTAGGACAACTAAAAAGAAAAGGTGAGTTATAAAACACTAGTGTTAACCCACTTGCAAAGAATAACAAGCCACGTGACTTTTGATTTCTACACAATAAAAAATAAAAATACAAAATTTTGGCATTTTTTGTGCTACAAGTAAGCCTAGAATTTGACATCCCACATGGTTTGAGAATGCTCATTCAATGGTATTCCTCATGATTCCTATTCCCCACCAACACCATTATAATTTTTTTAATATCACTCCTAAGTAGTGTCTTGCATATTGTTGTTTTGGCTCAAACACAATATTGTATCTTCATACAAACTCAAAATCCTATTCATCCTTTCAATCTAGGAATAGATTTATCCTTCTAGGTCCTTGGTATTTTTGTTGCTACACCCTTAACCTCCCAATATTTCCATMTTTTTCAATGCCAAATTTGCAAAATCCCTTTGCTCCAACAATGTTTTGAACTTCAAATTCCCTTCACTAATGACTAACCTACCTCTTTATTACCTCCTCCAATCGTTTGTTTCCTCCAGGGAATCTAAGATAACTCATAAGAAATTGGTGTCAAGATATTTACATCCATAGTTGTTAGTTTTCACTCAACCACATTGTAAAGGGTGTAGTTTTACTTCCTCCTAGTCACCAAGCTTATTGTTGCTCCATAGTAGTACTAATGTGAAGTGTGGAGGGCATGCCTCTTTGCCTTCAAACCCCATTATCTCATGTTATCATCCTTTGATATGGATAAGAATATATGAATAGCAACATCAATGTCTAATTGCTCATCATCCACTAATAATTACTAATATAAGAAAGCATTATGATTACCTTTACTAACATGAGATAATCATTACTAATAGAAGAAAGCATTATGAGGAGTCTTTGTTCCACCATATATCCACAAGTTGGTCCCCTTTTCCATGATGTGTTAGTCCCCGAGTGTGGATAGTGTATCCAAATATTTGTCATACATACTTTTTTTTGTCTCCCTGTGGATGAGTTCATATAATGGCCTCATAAATTATTCCCATATATTCACATAAATACTAGTATATTTATATTCCCACAACACTTTTCAGTAAACATGAATCGGGGGATGTTTGGGAAAAGAAAAGTAAAACTAACATTTTGAAGAGACATACCCGAGGCGATGTATCTTGCTAATCCTTTCAAAGCAATTGTTGAAGTAAGTGACTCAATAGAGGTTGCACCCATTCATTTTGCAATCCCAAAATCTATTACATGGCCTAACATGTCTTCATCTAGTTGGCCTCAAGTGAGCTCCCTTCTAAGTTTAAGACTTTGACTCTATATGAAAATCACTCATTTATCTTTGTTGACCTTGCCTCAACTAGTTTGTCAGTGATTGAAACTTGACTTGTTGAACCAACTTGATATGTCACTTGGTTTCTCTACATCACAAATACGATTTGATCAATCTGCCCCTTATAATACGAGTTGATCAATCTGCTATTTAAGAAGAATGCTTATTTGTTGTTTGCCTTTTTTCATCCTTGTATCCTACACAATTATAATTACTAGAATTGAAAGGGGCATTCTTCTTAACTGCTCACTCATTTGATGGACTATAGGTACAACCAAACAGGTATTTTTCAAATCTGTCTTCGTCAAGCGAGGAAAGTTCAGGTAGACGGAGAGAAACTAAAGATGATAAGATCAGAAGAAAATTCCATAGACACATGGAATTTTTTCTTGCTGAAGGGGGGTCCTTCTCTTATGATGCTGAGAGCATAGACAACATCAAGGTGCCCTTGAGGTACAAAAATTTAGTGAAATGATGGGTACCCAAGGACCTTCCTCAAGTGAACATTGATTTTTGTCTGGACGAGAGGATATATCACATTGCTCCATCATCGTTACATGGCTTGGGGCTATTTTACATGGATGGCATAAAGGTTTTTTACGGCGGAATAATTGAATTGATGGAGTATGTCGGGCCTTGTTACAATTATAGAGATTGGATGAAGCTAGTCCAATATACACGAGGTATGTAGATATACGAAGTGGCTGCAAAATATATACAACTAAGAGACAACGATAGAAACAAAGGAGGTTCTATGTATATTGACGGAAGGCCAAAGACATTGGGAAATATTGTGGGGTTTATAAATAGTAAACAACCTGAGACAACAAATAAGCAACCCAATTGCATATTTGAGGGGCGGGAACGAAACCGTGTATTCGTATGCGTAATAAAATCAATAACTACAGGGGAGGATTTGTTGATTGATTACAACTTGAATCAAATACATACGAACATTTCTATTATGGGGGCAGTAATTTGAAATCTATTATGTTTACTTATAATGATGTGATGTGGTGCAGTTTGTAAATTTGTATTCCCATTGTTTGTAAATTTATCGTTTTCATGATGTTTATTTGTTATGGATTTCTAACACCTAAATCTTATGCACATCATACTCTTGGTCTTTGCATGAGTCATTTCATTTGTTATACATTTCTAATGCCTAATTCTTGGTAGGTTGATCGTGGAAAAGCACCATCCGACCCCTCAAAATAGGTAAATTACATGAAATGCACTTCACTATAATGTACATCATACTCTGTGAGTTTGCATGAGTCATTTCATTTGTTATGGATTTCTAACACCTAATTATTAGTAGGATGATCATGGAAAATCTCCAGCCCCCCCAGAACAAGCATATGATTAACATTTCCGAATCACATTTAATGTGAAATTTATTAATTTTTTATATAATTGAAAATAACTTTTCTTTCGTGAAACATGTAGTCCATGGGCCATGGTTGTGATGATTGGGTCGATGACGACTTGTTAGATGACCCCAACATAATGGTAAAAATAAACAAAATCATCATAAAAACGAATAGAGAAATCCTTTGCTTGATTGTAAGTAAAGATCAAAATCAAGAAACTAAAGAAAGGATAGAGAAGTTGAAGGAAGACCTTCAAAAATATAAGGTAATAACCATATCTTAAAGTGATTTTTTTTTTGTCGAAGTTCAATTATGAATATTTCATGTTTATAACTTTTACATTTTCAAATCAAAAAAACTTTTTCTTTCTTATATAGAATTTTTTGGCTCCGATTCAATCGGCTCCTGCAGTAGATATTGGTAGTAGTCATGTTGTAGAGAGTACACCACAATGTCCAGCCAGCACGAGCCAACATATACCAGCTAGGCTACTCAGCACTCCACCTGGGATTGATCCCAGTCATACTCAAACTGGGTCCACACCTATAGTTAGGGATTGTGAGCATGACATACCCCTTCATCCAGAGGTGGCAGAGCCACACGCAGGAGCTGGTGGCAGTACTGGCAGTGATGACACTGTCAGTTTATTTTCTGGATCGTCACGCGTTGCCAGCACAGGAACAATTTCATGCACTTTTTTGGTGAATGAGAAAGGAGTTCCAATAAAGACATTAAAAATTCTAGGTGTTTTTAATTGTTTTAACCGTTTGTTGTTATATATCTAAAGCATATCTCATCTTATATATTATTATTTTCTAATTAATGATCGTTTATTTTTGCATGTAGGAAACAACTTGTTTTATAAACACTTGCATGACCAGTCGTTGGAAATTTTTGGTCCCACGTTATGCATGAGGTGGAATTCTTAGAGTATTCACCTCAAAAAAGAAATCGTGGACTACCTTGAACATATGTTTGGGGTAGATACCTTCGACAAAAGAGAGGTCTCCAAAGCGGTGGGCCTATATTTAAAATATATACATGACATGTATAGGGTTAACTTGCAAAAGAACCCTAGGTATGAGCATCCACCCATTATTCTTGAGAGGGAATGGAAGGCGTTCATTGAAGACGCAAAGGAGAAGAGATTGAGAAAAGAAGGAAGAAATCCACCTGGTCCAGGAAGGTAAATTACAATTTGAATTCAATACTTTTGGCTTTCTTTATTTTTAAATACAATTGCAGTATATAACATACTTGAAATTTTTCACAGGCTCCCTGACACTTCGAAAGCCATCAAGGCAAGGGTTGAGAAACATGGCCAACATAGACTAGGCCAAGGCGACTATTTGAAGTTACAGGCATGAATTGTAAGTAATCAAACATCTTAACAATATTATTAGTTATATCGCCTTACAGGTTTTTGGTAATTCATGGGGCGACCAATAACAAAAATCAATACTCTTATGCAATGTAGGGGGATGATTTTGATAGAAAAGACACTATGAAAGACCTCTGACTTGGTTACAAGTATGGATACCAAGCTGTTATTGATCACCGAAAAAGCTTGGGACAGTCGCCAAGATGCAGTGTGCATGAGATGGTATATTATAAAAATCTAACCACAATAACACGGTTTCATTACCTTTAAAATACATTCTTGTTTGATATCTTCCAATAATTTTATATGTTTCTATGTTATTTATAGCAGAGGAGTAGCAATATTATTGAGCCCATCAATAGTACTGCAGAACAGTTTGTTGATAGTAGAGAGCAACCACAAGATGGTGCTAACATGTAACCCCATGAAAGTGAGGTGCAGCCTCCTGAAAGTGAGGTGCAACCTGATCCTAACATAATTGGGTCAGTGCAGCCCCATGATGTTGCTGCACATGAGAGCCACGATGGTAGTATGGTTGTATATTAATCATATATAACTTAATAATTCCGTACTTATGAATTTTGTGTTTCTATTTTTTCTTTTTACTAATTCAATTATGATTGTCTACTTATAAATTTTGTGGTTTCAATGGTAGAACTGCACGATATACATCGAGATCCTCTAACAAAAGAGGAGCACAGGGCAGGTAAATTATTACATTCCAGTCATATTTTTTCTTATTAATGAACTAAATCAATCGTATTCAATAACTTGCCCTATAAATTTAATATTTTTTGTCGCTGTAGGTGATGACCTGCATTTGGTGCCTCAATGTCGTGAGTACGTGACAAGGAATGGAATGTGTGTGATAAGGCAAGGACAATCAACAATAGAAGAGCACGCAGTAAAAGAATATGACACAGATATCGATGAAATACTTAGGAAATTAGCAGCAAGTCGTGCAAAGAAAAAAAATAAAACTAGTACTGATGTATAATATTATAATACCGATCATTTATAATAAAAAAAAAATAACATATGCCTGTCAATATTAAGTTCTTGCATACCTTTTTTTTGCTTTGCCTTTCAATGAGTTCTTGATAAATTTACTTTTCCGTGACATTTTTTGAATATTTTTAATGCATATTATCTAGTAAATAGTGTTATTTTTCTTTGCCTTTGACCATTTGACCCTTGGATTAGACTAGAAGGTATAAATCCCACATCAAAGTGTGGAAACCCCCTTTGTACGAGGATGACACCCCCACATTATGATTCGACCTTTTGACAGAGAGATGACCCTTTATGTTGTTATCTTGTGATTGGTTAAGCCCCTCTTGTTGACTTGTATATTTTGGTCACCCTTATTATGGCTAGGTTCCCCCTCTTATGTGTTGGTCGCAGCTTATCCTTGGCGTTTTCAGCTTGTATCTATCCCTCGGCATCCTTGTCATGGCTTCCTTGACCCTGTCACAGCCTATCCTTGGCACTGTCATCCGACATCCTTGGCGTGGTTGCCTTGACCCTGCCACAGCCTAACCTTGACGCTGTCAGCCTGTAGTTTCCCCTCGACAGCCTTGTCGTGGCTGCCTTGACCCTGTCGTAGCCTATCCTTGGCGCTATCAACCTGTAGTTGCCCCTCGGAAGCCTTGACCCTACTGCAACATATCCTTGGCATTGTCAGCCTGTAGCTGCCCCTCAGTAGCCTTATCATGGCTACCTTGACCCTGCCGCAGCCTAACCTTGGCACTCTCAACTTGCATCTGCCTCTTATGAACTCTGCTATACCTCTGTGTTGTGTGGCATGCCTCAAGGAAGGCTGTCGTGACCCTCCATAGTTTTCCTAATGTGTTAAGAGCAATGTGACCCAAAGTGGATGGTTACAAGGCAATGTTGGTCTCTAAGGGTTCTTTGATTAATTGAGGTCATCTTGTTTTTGGATTCTGTTGTGATTTGTTTTTCCTGCTGGTCATCTCTCTCTCATTTGGTAAGGTCTTCCCTCAATTAAGTGCTTGACACTTATCCCTTTACTGAGTACATCTATGGGGATTTCCACACTCAAGTAAGTTTCTAACCCTATCTCTTTTAGTACTGTTATTTATTATGTTCACTGTTCAGTTTCATATTGAAGATCATTGAATTATTTTACAACAGTACCTATATTCATAATATGTTCAGATTATGAACTAATATTCAATTTCTACCAATGGTTATCTTCTTGATGTGATCTGAAAATTTTTGTTATATTTCTATTATCGGCTTCTTACCCTTATGTTTAGATCCGATCTGTAGTAAGCATATTATGAGAAAAAATATTAAATTTCTGTCTACTTCAGTTTTTACCCTAAATATATCAGTTAGATTGGGTATTGGGGAATTGAGAGTGATGTGAAGGGGGGGAGGGACCATAAGAGATTCCACCTTCATGTGGTTGGCCCTGTTTAGTAGAGAATAAATTAGGAATTGGCTAATATTGGACCAAACCTCTCTCGATCCACCGGAGCAACAACAAAGCCAATGTTGACTTCGTTGTTGCTCTGTCAGATCAAAGGAGGTTTGCTGCAAGATTAGATAGCTCCAATAAATTATTCTTGAAACCAAGAGGATCCCATTCAGGATTTATTTCTAGTTCTATAACTATCATGTTTGTAGTTTGTTCTTAGTGAGTAAGTCGATGTTTGAATCTAGGATGATGAGGGGCTACTCCAAAAAAAGGCTGATAAGGTGCTTGTAAGCATTGTCAAGGTATGTTCTGACATTCTCAATTTAGTGCATCTTAACATATAGTAAATAATTGCAGTTGAATAATTTTTTTAAAATACATATTTTATTTAATATTCTAGATTTTCCAATGTAGCGATCTATTATCTTGAGTAGGAATATCCTGGAGGTTAAATATGTCCATTGAATAATCTTGGATTTTGTTGTCTTGTCCAGGTTTGTCCTGATGGAAAAACTATTGAGCATGAAGAAACTCATGGCACTGTAACTCAGAGTTGAAACTAGCACAAATAAGGGGTTTGGTCTAGAAGTTTTAATTATATATATGATGCATCATTGTTTTGAAGGGTGTATTTTTCTTTTATAATCTCCAAAGTAATGTTTCATAAATTGCATAGTTATATAATTTCTTAATTATCTATTGAAGGTTAGACAATATTTAGTGATTAGCTGGTTTTCAATTGTATATGTTGGCCATATGTTGAAATTGTGAAGCGTATTCTATTATATGGTATAGTTATAGAATTTTCCTTGTTTCTCCTTTCTTCTTTTAAAACCCGATTTTTATTTTATTTTTAATAGCAGCCCTGTCCAATGTGCTCAAAGGCTATCAAGTTGTAGCACGCCGATTTCTATTTTCTACACTGAAGTTGAGCTATAAGTGGCATTTGGATTTTGTAAATGATTTTGTGATTTAATTTTGTGTTGATAAAAATCAATGATTATTACAATGGTTTATTCTCAAGATTGTTTTGATTCACCTCGGGGTAAATATATACTTTAGAGTTGGTAGCTATCGCAATTTTTGTGTTTGTAGCTAGAGTATGGTTATGGCCCTTATTTTTTATTTATCTTTTAAATCCTCTTATGTTTTTCATTGGTGGTCTCGTCCAAGAGTTTTAATATTGACTCAGAGAGAAGTGGATTTGGGATAAAAAGGCTATCAAGTTGCAGTGCGTCTATTTCTATTTTATACTAGACATTGTTTTGATTCTCCTGGGGCTAAATATGTAATTCCGACAAAATTTGAACTGGCCTGTACAATTTATGGGATGTGATATTGTTCCCCATACCCATAAGGATCGATATGTATTTTTTTAAATACTTATAAGTTGTTTAATTAGCTATTGAAGGTTAGACAATATTTAGCTATTGAAGTTGTTTAGTGACAATTGAAGTAATTTGGTCATTGTTGTATGCAGGTTTTGAAGCACTTTAAGCTTGAGAGTCCATGGATAAGACCTATACAAGACAAGTGAATTCTACCAAAAATATCCTCTTCTAATTTCTCAGGCGTAAAATTAGAGTGTCCATGGCTGAGACCTATACAAGACAAGGGAATTCTCCAACCAAAATCAACTGATTTTTCGCCTGAGAAATTAGAAGAGGATCTTTCTGAAGAATGTTGCTTGGTATAATGGATTGTTCTTGGCAAAAGTTGAATGGTAAGGCATTGACAAGAAGGGTAAGGCATTGACGAGATTTTGTAGAGTTTAGAGTGATAAAATCTAGTTTTATTTTTATTAGATTTGTAAGGCATTGACAAGAAGGGTTTTGGCTCTGAAAGCTACACTGTGAAAAAAAGAAGCAGTTCCAATAGATTTCTATGATTTGAGAGTTGAATTTTTATAGCATTTGCATTGGAAGGTTGAGAAAATGAGTTTGGTCAACAAAAACTTCATTGATGATTACTTGTTCCTAGACATGAAGCCTATCTTCATTACATTCCAGTTGAGTCTAGTGACATTGCCATAGTTTGGAAGCCTATGTTTGAACCTCTCTGTAAATATAATTTTGTGGTGTTGCATGACTTGTTGGTCTTTGTCATTACATATGAATTGAATGGGAATACCGTATACATGTGCAAGATGTACACATTTTAACAAGGTTGTCTATGGAGGGGGAATATGTCTCCCATGTATTTCAAGTTATGAGGAAGCATGGTCACAATAAGGATGAACCTAGCCTATATCACAAGTATGGTACATATAGGGGAGGTTGTGGTTCCATCATCTCATTGATTATTAACCCCGAGGGCCATTTTGCTTGCTAGTTGATTGCAATCCATCTCATGTGTAAATACACCAAGGAATAATTCAACCTGGATGCCTAATTTGTCACTAAATTATGTGTGCAGGGAACTAAATTGAAATGGTTTAAGTTATTAATAGATGAAGTCTTTCAGGCATGTGCTAATCCCCACACATAATCCACCTAATTCATCTTTGGCTATCCATTGGTTGCTTTTGGGATGTGGAAATGGAATCCCCTATACAGAAGATAACTTCATCCCATGCCCAATCAACAAATTCTTTCATTGCAATTTGATGCTTGGAAGAGTTGGAAGGACACTAAGAATTTTGCATTCAATGAGGCCACTTTCAACAAATGGTATGACTAGATGATTAGAGTTACTAAACCCATTTTGTGAATCCCATAGGTGCTACAAGTGAATAAATTTTGGTTTGGTATGAACATGGACAATACATTTATGCGGCCATGAGGGACTAATGTTGATAAATTCCATGCCATTTCTTTGCCCTATTACTTGATAGAATCATCTTTTGATAAATTCCATGCCATTTATTTGCCCCATTTCCAATTGCAACAACCAATCCATCTCTGCCTTTTCTGAAGCTTGAGCCAACCGATGATTTTCTCCGGGATCTTGTAGAATTTGGCAACCGGAATGGGTTGGTTAGTGTTGAATAAACCTTCAGTGCCTTTTATGAACTTGAGAAAAATAATGCCTCGCCTCTTTTCAACAATTTTTTTTTTTTGAAATATTCAGGTCCGTCGATCTTCTGACTACTACAGGTTGGAATTTCGATGGGAAACACTCCCAGTAAAGCATCGAAACTACAACATGCTCATCGATCGCGTCGATGGGATAGCATCGGAATATTCGTTGGTAGACCGATGGACGTTGTCAGTAGTTTTCTGGTTGTCCTTTGAAATTAAATTTTTAAAGTCTGTCGGTTGTCAGACGTTAGGGGAGTCAGAATATCGATGATATTCCAATGTCGGAAAAACCACAGGAGATTTTTCGACACCCATTGAGCCCTCATAAGCGACAGTTGAGCGATGTCAAACGTCGGGGGTATGACAATAGGGCATCGAAAATTCTGTCCATTTATAGCAGTGACGATGCATGATAGGACTACAGTGTCATGTGATTCTGAGACAAACTGAGGGTATGGACGACATGCAAAGTCAAGAGTTCGGAGGAGTGGACGACACAGGTTGATAGACTTCCTTTGAAAAAGAGCGTGAGACATATGGAGGAATCCAACAGCTTAGACCTAATGATGAAACCATAAGATGCAGGAGGCATCGATGAAATTCTCTATAGGGACTGGAAGAGTAACCAGTCAGTAGAGAAGACTCTATAACGAGCTCATCTTCCTAAGGCCATGCTAATACCAAAATTATGATGATGAATGGACTCAAATAACGTTTTTCTATGTTCAAAGGTGACACGACTGCTGCTGATACAAAATAATACTCCTTTCCCACCCCTCTTTTTTTTTTTCATAGACAAATGAATTCTTTGATACAGAGGAGGAAACGAGTGTCTCAAGTAAGAAAAACTAGTTCTAGCAGTCGAACATACCTATGCTCAATGCAGGGAAGTGCATGTGGGAGATAGACACTCAGGGGAATGTTCCCTCCTAAGAATAGGGTTTCAAATTGTGAAGGATATAAACAAGGCTCTGCTTGGTTGAGGATGCAAAACTACTGAGGAAAATGGTTTATAACTCAAAGCGAGAACCGACTATAGGCTCAATACTGCAAGCAAGGGCATCAGATGCATTCACAACTTTAACGCCAAAAATTGTCCTTTTTTAGGTATTTTAGTCTACTTGGTGTGAAAAAGGGATAAACTTGTGCCAAATAGACATATTTTCAAAACCAATTTACGAGTTTGAAAAATACGATTTCACTCAGCGATCTTTTCTCTTTTTGATAACGAGTCGGAAAAGAGCTTTACTAGGGCTCATGAACTTTCAAGTCCAATTTAAGGAGTGTGAAAGGGACAAATCACTTGGCAATATTTTCATTTTTTAGAGACGAGTTGGAAAGGAGCTTAAATTAAACTCGTTTGGGAGTCCACGGGGTATAAGGGTGCATGTTTATGAGTGAGAAATGAGGCTCAACATCAAGTCATGTATTAGCTATGAGGGACTCTTGATCCTATGAAAAAATATCTGCATGGGCACCAAATGAAGTAGGGGATCTAACTAGGGTACCCATGTTTAGTAAGTCTCTACCACTTGATAACTACACGACTTTATAGCAGATGGAAGGTTTTGTGTCGCAACAAATGGGTTCGTACCTAGGGCATAATAGTAACAGTTATAGAATAATGCAAAAATGCATAGCGAAGTGGATACATATCCTATATACTAGGTAATAAAAATACCTGCCCATGGTGACAAACGGCCCACATATAGCTAAAATCTGTGAGAATCCCAGGTTAAAACTGCAAAAACCAACTCGATCCACCTTTGTATTAGTTCATTAGGTGAAAGCCCATGGGGGTGTTGTCTAGTGGATATATATATTAGTCCATTAGGCGAAAAATGGCTTACAACTATAGAAAGTTGGTAAATTTTTTTATAAATAGTAACAAAATAAAAAATTACTATACCATTTTGATTTTTTACCCAACTAGTGCAAATTGGACCAAAATACCTCTGAGATTTAAATGGATATTGTGGGAGCATTAGGCAATGAAATCATAAACTGTTTGGATCAGGTAATTCTTGTTCTCTTCCTCTCCATTTTCAGTGGATTAATTTTGAATTAGGTTCCAAATTTTTAGTTATTGAGGGCGTAAAGTGAATATTTATGTGTATGTGAGTTGTCTTTGATTAGGTTGTGTATACGATGAGGTATATGCCCCTGTGTAAACTAAGGGTGCGTATATCAATCCCTACACGCGACTGTATGTAAAGTAGGTCACGTACATGCACGCAAACAATCATTTTGAAGGGTTCTAACTCAAATTTTTATTTTTCTTTGACATGATGGTTCTTGAATGGAGAGAGAGAGAGAGCACGAGCAGGTTGATGCTGCTATAGATCGAGATCTAGGTGCCCAAATGGCCTTAAAGTGATTTGGCTTGTATAAATTTTGGGCGCTCAAAGGAATGAGAGCCCAAGTGAGGTTGCTCGATATGCTTGTGGGTTACTGGGACCTTCCTCGATATGCTTGTGGGTTACTGGGACCCTAAGAGTGAGAGTTTTAAACTCGATGGAAAACCATCAAGAATTGAAGTAGAGGACATTTACTTTTTGACTGGTCTATCATGTCGGGGAGAGGTTGTAAACCTCAAATCATGGGGAGCAGGTAGCAGGATGAAGATAGAGGAATATATCGATGCCCACTGTGTAGAAGGGACTCCTAAGGTAGAGACTCAAGTCCCTATCCGGGCAATAAATGATCTCAGTCTAAAGATAATTGTCCTAGTATTGACCAGGATCACAGGTTTGGCCTCATTGCACCAGGCATCGAGGCCTCTCATGTTATACCCAGTTAAGTGTACGAGGCCCACAGTATATGACTGGTGTACCTCACTACTAGAAAATATGAAGATCCAATTGACAAAGTGCAAATAGGGAAGTAAGAGAAATTTCAGGTTGGCCTCTATCCTATGTAGTTTCTTTTTCGAGCAGGTTTTAGGTCTGGGACCTAGAGTCGAGATTCTTCCTAGAGGACCTCGCAATCCAACCATGGTATGGTGGACTGAGGTGATGAGGCGGTAGGGGGAGGTAGGTTTATGACCCCTACAATGAGGATTTATTCT
This sequence comes from Picea mariana, assembly GCA_032191745.1. Classification (NCBI taxonomy): domain Eukaryota; kingdom Viridiplantae; phylum Streptophyta; class Pinopsida; order Pinales; family Pinaceae; genus Picea; species Picea mariana. Next base: position 437,554 of record JASDQU010100095.1, read on the forward strand.
ACTGGTGGCGGTGACAAGTCATCTCTCTAGATGACTATCCCTATGAGGGGATTGACTTTAGAGGAGATATAGACATGCCACTCCCACCAGGGACTGCCTACGGTGACATAGGTATGTCAAAATGTTTTTACATACTTCATTTTTTTGTATTTTTATATAATAGGAAAAAAATATTTGTGGATGGTGCTTAAGTATTGAGTAGACATTTGTGCAATGAAGACGTGGGTCTGCAATGGCCAGAAGGCTTCCCTCGACATTGACGAAGGAACTGGGGAGATGGGGTGGTGGGAGGAGAAGTCGAGAGGGTCCTACAAAACGTGCAGGGCAACTTGTCGCGTTTGACTCATAGGATACCCATGATTCAGGTACCGGATCTACCTGAATCCATGCAGTGATAGGTGGTTGGTGTACCTAGGGCATGGGTACGAATCTTATGGAGTGTTGCAAATATCATGGTTTTCTACCATGACACACATCCAGTGCCACAGGTGTAGATGTTGTGGGATATTGTAATACCGACTGTATATGTGTATTGAGGGTATTAGCCCCAATTTTGTACTATAAACACCATATTTTTTGAAATATATAAAAAAGGGATCTTCGGTTTTACTTATATTTTGAAATGTGTACATTGATGAGATGGTTTTCTTTGCTTTATTTATGTGGAAAATGCTAATCTAAAACGAAATTAGAATAAGCATCAGATACATGATTAGAACTCCTAGGAATATGATAATATGTAATAAAATCAAAATCTCATTCTAAAAGACGTACCCGTAGGAATCGTCGGAGTAAAGTAGGATCACGCACACGATAACTATCGTTCAACTAACATACTATGAACTGGGAATCCAGGTGAAATTATAATGAATGAAGGCCATGCGATATAACATCGCGCAAAATTTCTACAAGAACACTATATTCAGCCACATTGTTTGTGGATGGTCCTAGGAATACGCCACCTAAAGACACCAGTAGACCCTCGGGTGAGTAAACCACCCAAGCGGTAGAAGCTAAGTTCTGTGTATGATGACTGGATCTGTTTATGAATCCTAGTTAGAACGAAGACTCCGTTGACATGTGTCAACCAAGTGAAAACTCGAAAAGCAACTCGAAGACAAAAAAATATATATATATACACTAAATTACATCAGTATACAGAGAGTTCCACCCAGTCCTAGGGCTCGATCGTAATATATTTTTAAGTAGATCCCATCTCTAGGCTTAGCCAAACTATTCCCTTCATAATATTCTAACTCATATGCTACTTTTTCTAGAACACGTCGCACAATGTAAGGATTGTGCCACATGGGTTTAAACTTGCCTGCCCCCAGTGGTTCTTTGGCTTGATTGTACAAGAGGACCAAGTCACCCTCAACATACAACTGAGGACAGACAGACTTATTGTACTGGACCTTAACACATCTTTTGTTCACCTCGATATCCATAGAGGCATCTCGACACTGATCATCAAGACTCTCTAGGTGTACAAGGCATCGCTCGATATTGTAAGTGTCAGGTAGGAGCACGACTACCAACTTAAGAGAAGGGATATCACATTCAATAGGTTAAATTGACTCCACACCATGTACTAACTGTAAAGGGGAAAATCCAATGGCAATCTTGACCTAGGTTTGGTATGCCTAGAGTGCAGGATATAGCATGATGTGCAAGTCAGACTTACTCTGACTGATAGTTTTTTGCAAAATGGTCTTGAGAGACTTGTTGATGACCTCTACTTGTCCATTTTCCTGGGGGTAATAAGGAGAAGAATGACCATGTCTAAACCCCATATTAGCTTCTATTTCTTCCATAATTTCATTCTGAAAATGAATTCCATGATCAGTGACAATCTAACTCGGGATACCGAATTGGGCGATAATTTGATTGAATACGAAAAAGGTTGTATTCTTCCCATTGGATTTAACTGTAGGCATGGTCTCGACCCACTTAGTAAATTATTCAATGGCCATGATAATGTTTTGACTCCCCCCACCCGAAGTTGGGTTGCAATCGATGAAGTATACCCCCCACTTGGCGAAGGAACCGACGATAATGACAGGGTGAAGAGGGGATGGATGCGAGCACATTTTTCGAGTGAACACCTGGAAAGGGTGACACTTCTTAACCACTTCAATACAATATTTAAATATAGTAGGCTAGAAATAAACAACTCGCAAAATGTTTTGGGTTGTCAAAAGTCCAGATAGATGACCACCACAAGCCCCACTATGGAAATTGTTCAGGACAAGCTCAGCTTCTCCATGAGTTGAACAATGACACAAGATATCATCTATTCCTTAGCAATACAAAGTGTCACTAATGATAGTATATTTATTAGATTGGTATCTTATACGTCATCGGTCATCTCGTGAGAGATGTTGAGGGAACTTCAAGGTCTGAAGATAGAGAAAAATGTTTCCATACCAAGGGTTAGACGACAAGACAAGAAAAATGTGTTCGTTTGCAAATGAATCAACATGGATAACGTGCTCATCTAATCATGGAAAATCGGATATTAACTCTACAAAGACTAGGGATTTCTTGGATTTGGTGGAAGTGAAATTGAGATCAAACTCTTGTAAAATGAAAATCCATTTATTATATTCCCCCCCTATGATACGTTGGGTAAGGACGTATTGAAATGGATTTACATCAACAACCACAGTAGTCTTGAAAAGTAATATATAATGACGCAAACGTTGGACTGCATGAACAACAGCCAAGGCTAGTTTTTCAACGTGAGTATAATTAAGTTTAGGACCGAGTAAAGTTTGACTAAGATTGTAGATGATGTGCTCATGGATCTCATCATCCTCCTGAACTAGAACCATACCAATCGTATCTTCATACGTGGTGATATAAAGTAAGTAATCGCTATTGTAGTCAGGAGGCTTCAATAGAGGCGTCGACACTAAAGCTTTCTTCAAAGCATCGAAGGACTCCTGGGCTCAGTCATCCCAGATAAAAGGGGTGTTCTTCTTCAAAAGACGCATGAAACCTTTAGTGATAGTGGCATAATTCACTATAAACCGATGAATAAAGTTAGCTTTCCCCTGTAAACCTTGAAGTTTTATAATCGTGCACAGGGGAGGCAACCGAAGTATTGCCTTAAACTTAAGTGGATCTACCATGATCTCGGTCTCAGAAACTAGAAAACCAAAAAGACGAGCAGACTTCACGCAAAATATGCACTTGTGAGGGTTCAACCAGATTCTATAATAAGGGCATATTTCAAAAACAAGGCGAAGGTGTATAACATGATCCACTATCTGGTGAGAGTGAGCAGCAAGATCATCAAGGTAAGCTTCGAATATGTGTTTAAGATCATGAAAAGTGAAAGTCATGGCATGTTGAAAGGTTGCTCCGACGTTTTTAAGGCCGAAAGGCATTTTCTGGTATGCAAAAGTACTCCAATGACAAATAAATGTCGTGTTGTTTTGATCCTTAGGTTTGATTTGAGTTTGGTTGTACCTTGAAAATCCATCCATAAAATAAAATACTTCACTTCCCACACACTCATCAATAATCTGATCGATGAAAGGTGTCGAAAAGTTATCTTTAGGACAGGCCTTGTTCAGGTCATGAATTTTCATACATAAACGGATGGTTCCTTGCTTCTTATCTACAAGAACAGGGTTGGATACCCATTCGGTCAAGGGAACCGGGTAGATGAAGCCAACATTAAGTAGCTTCTCCACCTCTACCTTAATAGCAGGGGCCTTTCGAGGGTTGACATCTCTAAGGAGTTGCCGAACAGGTTTAGCATCTGGATAAGTTTTAATCTCATGTTCAACAATACAAGGGTCTATTCCTGGCATCTCTTCATATGACCAAGAAAATACATCTTGGAATTCCTTGAAGAGTTCAATGTAGATCACGATTTCTTCTGGTGAACAATCCGCTCTGATATTTACATTTTCAACCTTGCCAGGGGTACGAGAGATGTCGATCGTGACGGTAGGAGAAATACTCGCCTTGTTTCCTTCAACATAAATGTCATGTGTATCAAGTGGAACTACGGAGTGACTGACTATCTCACTAAAAGTAGATCAAAATTTATCTTGTTCAATTATTTCAAGCTCTGGGAGAAAATAAGAGCGGTGATGCATATCATCCCAAGGTTTGTCAAAAGAATTCATGGATTCGATGATGGCTTCATCGAAAGGCAAAGTCCCATCAAGGAAATCATGTGAATGAGACAATGAAGTGGCCCACATGGGCCTAATATCAGAATCCTCCTCGTCTGTCGGTGACGGAACATGATCGGGATCAGTGGAAGAGTTGAGAACAACTTGATATTCAATCTTTGTTGTCGATAGTGGCATGGCCATTCCATCATGCAAATGACCTTCACAAGATGAATTTGGGGAAGGTAGGGTCCACGTATCACTAAAATAAGAAGTGCAGAAAGGAATGGACCTCCTTGACGAAACAAGCCTATTGGACATGGCATAAACATGATGGCTCGGTGCCGAAAAGTCAAAAGTACCCATAAGGGAATAATACATTCCAGCACTGATATTCTCAGTTTCCAACTGAGAATTTTCGATCACAAGGATCGACAGTCCAAGAGATGCATTAGGACTAGAGAAGGCAAAGGATAATTGATCGATTGTCACTATCTTCCCTTCATGAGGAAAACAAAGAGTATGGAAGACAGATGACACGATGGCAATCATAGCATAAGTCCAATTGTGACCTAGTAACATGTTATAATCAAGAGGCGCATCAACTACTTCTACCTCCACCTTTACCGTCTTCCCACCTAACTGGACTGAAAAGGCAGGGAGAATACTGTGAGGGAAAAAGGAATGACCGTCAAAAGAAGTCAACATGTTCGATTACTTGGAAAGAGTCGGAGAACGATAGCTTTCCAACAAACCAGGGACATCACACATGTAGCAGTGCCTTCATCAACAACTACAAGTTTGATGGTATACTTTGAGTACTCCACATGGATTTGGAAATCCACATGGTAAGGCAAGCAAGGCTTAACATCTGTGATGTCAAAATTGATAACTTTTGAGCCATTGGGTTCTAGAGCTCTTAAAGTAGAGAGTAAGGCATTCATCTATGAAGGACACATCTGGATTACCTCCAAATCCTACATCGCACAAGGGGTTTGACCCAGGTCCTCAACAATAGAGTAGTTTTGGGCGGCTCTATCATTTGAATTATGGGTAGAACGCTTGAGTACTCCTTTTAGAATACGAGGAGGTGGCTCTAGTTTCTCAATCTGTAAAGTCTTGTCCGGAGGAGCAGGAGGAGGAGATTCTAGACTAGGATTAGCTTGTGAAGAGATATAACCTCCAGATCGAGTGGCTACATTAACTTTCACATCGACCATGTTGATACATAAACAGTCGCCATATTGCGACTGTTGGTTTTCACCCCCACCAGTCGCATTTCCAGAGTTTGAGGAGCTCGAGGCTAGGTGTTGATTATGTGTGAATGGATTTGTCAGCATGGCAGGTGATTGAGCTAATAGCCTCACAGCTTCTGCAAGTTTGGGGAATAAATGGGTAAGGTGATCATCTGTGAAAATCTTACAGGGAAAATTCACCTTACATCTTTCACGTTTTCCCTCTCTAGCATTACTACCTGTCTTCTCATTATTATTATTGTCCTTGGGTTTATTACCATTTTTACCACCCTTACGGTTATTACATCCTTTTTTCTTATTCCCTCCTGGTTGTCTGTTACAATTTGGGTTGGCTAACGATTGCATGGAGTGTACATCCGTCAACTGAGTGGGGTTGGAAGACACAAACGAAGTTGGCTCTCCTGCAGATTGGTTTAAAGACAACTCTTTCAAATGGTTTGTCACCAAGTCTGTGGACTTTACATTGGCGGCACCTACAATTTCATTGGCATGAGGTCCGGGTTTTTTCCTAGGGTTGTAAGTAGACCACGGTGCGTCAGGAAGAAGGTGGTATAACATCCCAAACTAAGCATATATCAAGTATAACTATTGGGCCCTAAATATCGCCTCTTCCTCAGTGGTAACCCTGGAAGTAGCAACGTCCTTCAAGATAGGAGCATGAAAAGACTTAAGAAACCATTATAAAATAAAGGTCAGGGGTATAGGGGTCTTAATAAACCTTTTTTTTCTACGCCACTCCTGGATATGGTCTGAGATATGAGTGGCGGTATCCTAGCGTAAAGTTGACAACAATTCTAGGCCAACATCATAACAAATGGGCAACTGGAAGTGGTTAAGAAAGACCATCACCAGCTGACTAAAATTTCCATATGCCCCCCTAGGCATCTCAATATACCATTTCATAGCAACTCCGATGAGGGTGCATTGAAATAATCTCAAACGAATAGAATCGTCATCAAGGGAGTTCGATGAGCACCAAAGGTGAAAGGTAGTGACGTGATCACCAGGATCCTCTCCATTCTTAACCTTGAACTTTGGGATGTACGAAGGAATTTTGGTGGGGACAAGGGGCCATGTAGGATCGTGACTCATAGGGTCATTCCTTAACTTAAAAAAATATGGCATATTAAGCGTGGTCAGAAAAGGGAGACGAGGTTGCGACATCTGGCTCCAACCTCCCAGGAAAGATTGTGCTTGCGGATTTGCAGGCCATCCAGGGTTCTAGTAAACACCATGGCCCTGTCTGACATTATAAGGCCCTCCTCTAGGCTAATTCATATAAGGTTGGTTGGGCATCATTCCAGCAGGAATGTTCTGTTGAAGTTTATAGAAATTTCCCCTAGCCAGATTGGATCCGGGTTGGAGGTTTCCCAAAACGTGAAATTGACCTCCTCCAAGTTGGAATCTGTAGGATAGAGGTGGATTATTCATGCCAAAATTATTGGTCGGAATCTGCACCGAGGAGGTAGGGTTGTAGGATGGAACTTGAGTCGAAGCTTTTCCTCCGGGTTGGTTATTCCACCCAGAAGTAGGAGGATTGGACCTAGGGTTAAAAGTAGGAATGCCTCCCATATTACGAGTCATTTGAGGGATTTGAGATCCACCAAACGAAAAAGGAGTGTAGGGAGGTGTACTTCCCCCAATCCCAATTCTAGCATTAGGGTCAGCAGTTGGGATGGAGTTTGAAAAATATGAAGTGAAGTTGGGCATACCATAAGAAAACGGACTAGAATCCATAGGGATGGACTGAACATTGTATCTCGGTGAGTGACCAAGAGACCCAAAAGGGTTCGAGGCAAGAGATTGAGAATTTACTATAGGTCGGGTCATAGTAATGGTAGGTACCTCCAGCACTACAACCATCAAGGTTGCAGGAGTCGAAGGGGTGCCATTAACTATAGTAGGTATGGGAGTCGAAGGGCTCCCAGTTTTTTGAAGACCAGATTCAATACTCATCCTTGTAGAATCACAAGTCTGAATGGTGGATGTGTGTGTACCACTCCTAATAACTCTACGCCTTTTAGAAGGCAAAGACTCGAAATCCGATGGTAACTGTAACAAGCAACGGGACTGGCAGGGAGGCTGGTACGACTCCACGATGACTTAAGACTCTAAAGATAAAAAATATATCCTAAGGCCAACTAGTAGTCAAAGAGCATACCAAAATTCAAACGACCAATATGCATGCAAATGGGGTAAAGTGGTTGAGTGGCCTCCCTCCCTAAAGAAGGTATGTCTCACCCAAGAGGGACCTGAGTGTTAAGCCCTAATATTGGCTCATTACCACTTAATTGGGGTATATTATATTAGTAATGTTATTTTATTTATGTCGGCTTTAGGCCATTAGTTGTGATTTAGATTAGTAATGTTATTTTATTTATGTCGGCTTTAGGCCATTAAAACCTCCTAGTCTCCTATATATACCAAGGAGACATTTTCATTTTGAATCATCTTGTACTTGAACATTTAAGTGGGGTAAAAGGAGGTTTCCCCATCGAAGAGGCTTATTATCTGATATTATCTCTTTTTCAAGGCGTTGAGTACTTTTCTTGAGGTTTTTCTATGCTATATTGATGTTTGGTTCTTAACATACGGTATCAGAGCTCAAGGTCTTGGGGTTTCGCTGCTACATCTGAGACACCGTGGAATTTTCGCTATAAATGTTTTTCTACAACGTTTCAGAAGGAACGGCTTAAAGGGTTTTTAGTAGACGGATCAAGGTACGTTGGGTTCAAAATTCAGCTCCTGAGGCCTTATACTTTCGGAGATACAGCCTGTACAATATAGGGTTATGGAATCATCCTGAAATGAGTCATTGAGGAATTTTCGCTATAAAACAATTTATGTAACGTTTCAGACCCTGAAATCTGGGGGCCACTTACAGAAATTAGTTTTCTATCTTTGATAAAAGGTTCAGATTCTGAGTCATCATAAATTTATAGATACACCTTGTGTAAGATAGGGTATCTGACTAGTCCTATTGGCTAGTCTCAAGAA
>JASDQU010100095.1:446036-465320 GCA_032191745.1 Picea mariana
ATATACCAAGGAGACATTTTCATTTTGAATCATCTTGTACTTGAACATTTAAGTGGGGTAAAAGGAGGTTGCCCCCTCGAAGAGGCTTATTATCTGATATTATCTCTTTTTCAAGGCGTTGAGTACTTTTCTTGAGGTTTTTCTATGCTATATTGATGTTTGGTTCTTAACACTGAGACTCCCTGCTAAAGATCGGAGGTAACAAAATGAGTTATAAGGGCCCTCGTGGGCTTACCAACCAGTCGGTTAGATCCCCCCGGAGAGGTAATCCTCCATAAAGGTTTTTTTTTGTCCGACCCTTATCTGACCTAGGGTACCTACAGAATAACCCCTACAAGTAACCTATGAGACACCTAAGTTAAGCAACTAATAAACCATTGTATAATATATGCACAGGCAAGCAATCGTAAGTCAGGTCCACCATATGGGTAGGGTAGCAATTCCTGAAACCTTGAAAGCATCGCCTCTCACGGAGGTAAGGGCACTAACAAGATCCCCAGATACAAATAGATCCCCAGAAATATCTCTGACACTAGGAAGGTATCGGGGGAATATCCTTCAACCAACTTTTTGCGACCTCATGATTAACTCTGGTGTGAGCAGAGCCTCCTGATCTTACGAATTATATAATGGATTTCTCCACTCCCTGACTCAAACACATATGTTGATTTAATTGCCTTGGAGAATTTTACTCACAAAATCCTATTCCAAGGAATGAAATCCTAGGCTAGTTTGTGCACCTTAGAAAACAAAATCGTTACTAATAAATTATAAATTATTGCATTGATTTTATGGTTTTAATTACTCAAAAAGACATGGTAGTGAAACTCATGGTGTTACGACTCTGCAAGAAAAGTAAATATAAAAATAATGCAAAGTCCTAACTTTAACTTTCGATGAATGATATGCTTCTAAAAACCAATGCAATTTTCAAATTCAACTCTACAATTTAGAAGTAAAAATGCAATCTTTCACTATATGCACTAAGCTAATGGTAAAGATTCAAAAGACAGAAATGCCAAGCAATGCAAAATGCCTATTTTTTTGTATTTTCAATATATCAAAACTGAAAATGCATGGACTGGAAAGTAACTTGATATATAACCCTACTGTGTATAAAATAGATAACTCAAGCAGGATACCAAGCAACAAAACACCCAGCCCAATGTGCAAGGAAAATAAAAAATGAAAACATGAAGAGAAAGACTTCGCCCAGAAATTCAGCCAAAAGAGGGTTTCCTATCACCCCACAAGCACTCAACAGACACTACAGAGACCCAAGAAGGCTCAACAAGCATCAAATCCCACCCAGGAAACACTAGACTAGGCAAAAAGGCAAGGCAAATTGATGTACGTGATTGTTTAGGAAAACATAGCGTATATATGCAACTTGTAGTGAGACAACCCACATGTATATGTGACTGTCAAGGAAAAAGGCATGTATATGCTTTAAAACAAGTCCAGGCAAGGGAGAAAGGCTGAAAACTCAGACCCAGAGTGAATAGGAGCTGCCAAGAAATGATACGACAAGAACCACAATAGAAACGAGAGAAATATAAGGAGAAAAGTACTTCAAATCCTAAGAAAGAAGATTCATCCCTAGTATGGTCACCAGTTTTGTTATGAGGAAAATCTTTCTATGGCTAGGATAAACCACAACAGACAAATATGACTACAGAAATCAACTCTATCGCAAAATTATGCTATATAAACCAATTTTCAAGCGAGATAAGAAAGGGACCTGCCTCGTCTAGATGTTTGATGATGTCCATCGTTGAGCACTTTGACCCAAAGCTTTATATATGCAACAAGTTCTCAACAAAAACTCAGAGCAAGCATATAGTGATAATATAGAAGGTTAGCACATTAGACAGCATAATCCATTAATATACAAAACAAACATGCCCATGGATAACAACTCATATATTTTCAAGATATCAATTGGATGGGAAGAGAGTATTTCTATTAATAAATGATCAGCAGAAGTGAAAATATTACAGACTTACGTGTCAGCAAGATTCAGAACCAAGAAACTAATTTCCTTCCAGTTGGGCCTCCACCACTTCAATCCTCCACCAAAGGCAATCTCATAGAAGGGAGATCATGAGGTTCTCCATCAATAAAGGAAGAGCTTAGGGGTTGAACATTGTGTTTAGACTTAAAGTACAAAGGGATGCAGACTCAATATGAAGTAATGATTTCTCCAGAGTAACTTTGCTCTCAAAGTTGAATTCTTTCTCCTTTTCCATAGCTCGGAATTGACCCACTTATAGCCTTCAAAATAGAACTGAAGGGCTGAGTTAGAACGTTTCCAATATATAAAAGGCCAAGGATCAGAGATCTCCTGTCGTGACATGGAAACCCGACATTTAATTTTGATTTTCTAGCACAAATTCTGGTGTACGCAGGATGTAGTGGAGCAGCCTACATATACGCTTGTTGTATAGTGTGCAAGATGCATACAAGTGGAAAAAATTGTATATTTGTCTCTTGATTTTATCAACATGGAAGATAAGTCTGCATAGGCAAATGGAATAAGTCCCTCTCTGCAAGATTGCATAGGGTGAGGCAAATCTTTCTCTAACATTAGAAATCATTGTATTGTTGTGATTGGAGGTTTCCATCCATAATAAGATGTTATGGTTATCTTCTCTATTTTTTGTGTAATGGATGCCTGCAATATGTTTGGAAATATTCATATATGAGCAAACTATTTGTAAGGTGTTAACAACAACATTAATACAAGTGTTTGATATATTTACAAAACGGAAAATAACATTTTTTTTGGATATAGAACATAATATTCCCACCCAACCTAGTTGGGGACATTAGAAAACTTCCTTCATGAAAATATATGTGATGTTTGTTTCCTTGTGTGTTGTCTTCACAAGAATAAAATGCATTACCTTGGTCAATTTTTCCACCACCGCCATAATGGAATCATGAGGCTTCATTGTTCTGGGTAGATTTGTAATAAAATCTATTGTGACCACTTCCCACTTCCATTCTGGAATGGGAAATGGCTATAGCATCCCTATTGGATGTTTATCCTCTATATTTACCTTTTGGAACTCTATACACCATGCTATGTATTTTGCCACTTCTTTCTTCATTCGTGGCCAAAAGTATTGGCTCCTTACAATTGTAATGGATTTCTAATATCCCAAGTTCCCAACATATGGCACATTTTTTGTTTCTCTCTGCACTATATTTTTTAGCGCCATGGAATTTGGCGTACACCTTGCCTTTGTACAAGAGGATTCCATCCTATTTTAATTCATAATTTTTAAATTTCTTATGTAAATTACCTTCCTGTAAATTTTCCTTTATTTGTAAATAAAGTTGATCTGAATTTTCTGCTTCAAAATTTTTATCTTTTAAATATGTCTTTTACATGTTGATGGCTGAAACATGCACTTCATTAGCTCTTCTACTAAGTGCATCAGCCACTTGATTTTCTTTTACTTTGATATGTTTAATTTCAAAGTCATACTCACTAAGAAATTTCAGCCATCTAGTTTTCTTGACATTTAGTGGTTGTTGTCCAAATAAATGTTTAAGACCACAGTGGTTTGTTTTGTTCTTAGCTCAGATCTCCTCCCCATGAGGTAATGTACTCTCCACATTTTTAATGCATGCACAATGGTTTCTAACTCGATATCGTGTGTAGCATAATTTCGCTCATGCTCTTTTAATATCTAGAACTCATAGCATACCACATGATCTTTTTGACTGAGGAGTCCATGGATCCCTTTCTTACACATATCCATGCACACTATGAAGTATTCATTTGGATATGAAATATTTAATGTGGGTGCACTTGTCAAAATATTTTTCAATTATTGAAACTCTCTTCACATTTGGAGTCCATTCGAATTCCACTCCCTTCTTTTGCAAAGAAGTGATTGGGATTACAATCTTTGAAAAACCCTTTATGAATCCTTGGTAATAACTATAAAGACCCATAAATGATCTAACCTCTATCACATTTCTTAACGTTGACCATCTGCTAATGGCTTTTATCTTCTCGGGATCAACTACTATCCCATCTGCTAAAATAATATGTCCCAAGTAGTGAGTATTCTTTTGATAAAATATGCACTTACTTAACTTGTCATACAATCTATGCTCCCTTAAAACCTTTAGCACAAATATTAAATGCTTCTTATGCTCCTCCTCACACTTAGAGTAGATGAGAATATCATCTAATAAAACAACTAAAAAATTGTTCAGGTACTCCCTGAACACATCATTCATCAAACACATTAAAATAATAGGGGAATTTTATAGTCCAAATGGAACTACCATGAATTCATAATTCCCATATCTTGTTTTAAACACCTTCTTGCTGATATATTCTTCCTTTATCCTCACTTGATGATAACCTGACCTCAATTCAATCTTGGAAAATATTTTTACACCTTTTAGTTGGTCAAACAAATCATCAATCCTCAACAAATGATATTTATTATTTATAGTGACCTTATTCAACTATCTAAAATCAATACACAGCCTTAAGATACCATCCTTTTTCTTTACAAAAAGAACTGGGGCTCCCCAAGGTGACACACTTTTTTGTATATACTCCTTCTTAAAAAATTCCTCAAGGTGCATCTGCTACTCTTTCAATTATGGTGTTCCCATCCTATAGGTGTCTTGGAAACTAGGGAAGCTCCTCACACCAAATCAATAGATAAATCAATGTCCCTATTTGGTGGAAATCCCGGGATTTCCTCAAACAAATATTCAAAATATTTTAATACCGAATGGTTTTCAAGACTTGTCACTTTATCTCTTGCTGCCTCTTCCATATGGGATGCAAAAATTTGGAATCCCTTCCCGAAACTCTCTTTTAGCTGCATGGATGAAATTTCTCTAACAATTATATCTCTTAGAATTCCTTGAATCTTTCCCTACTACCCTTCATCATCAAGACAAGTTTTTGTCTTTTTGTAACAATCTAGGATAACATGGTGTTTTTATAACCAATCCATGCCAATTAAACAATCATATTAACTCAAAGGTATGATGTTCACATCTACCTTTGTTTTGAGTCCATTCATGTCGATTGGACAATCTTTAACCATCTCATTTATCTTTCTCTTAGCCCTTGTGAGTAACTAAACTAACTAAGATTTATTATTCTTACTCCTTCGCAAGTGAAATATTTCAATAATATTAGAGTTTATGTAACTATGGCTATCTCCAAAATCAATTAAATTTGTTATAGGATGATTATCGATCTTACCTTTCACTTCAATCATGAGGGACTAATATTTTTCTTGCTTGTTGTTCAAGATTGCATAAATCCTTGGCATGCTTCCTCCCATGTATTCAACTGTTTCAGCCTTCTGAATGTTGTGTATAGTCATCATTCTTTCACCTTTGTGAGAGAAATCCCTATATAGGTGATTCCCCTCACATCCCCAACATTGTACAAGCTCTTTCCTTGGCCTTTTTCCAAAATAATTTGATATCTTGTGCTCATTTTGGGTTGATTATCTTTGCTAAGTTGCTTGGGGATTTTTCTTGAAAAAGGGTGGCTTACAACTTTTTTTCCTTTGATCCATTTTTCATTTCATCTTGTCATTCCAAGTCTTTTGGAAAACTAAACTTTGTTTTCTTTTCTCATAGATATGATTTTCTCTCCTTATGGTCTCCTCCAAAGTCTTGGGGTTATGATATTGTATCTTGTCAGTATAGAAATAGGGTAACCCACTCAAAAACCTTTGTATTTTGACCTTCTCATTATGAAGTCCACATACTTTAGTAATTCAAAGAATATCTTCTCATACTCATCCATTGTCATGCTTCCCAGCTTGAGTTCAAAGAACTCTTTCATCTTCCTTTCATAGTAATGATCAGAAAAATATTTCTCTTGGAAATATCCTTTGAACTACCTCCATGAGACACTTTTATCATCAATATGCTTGGCTTTCTTAAGTTGATCCCACCACATGGTTTCCTTTCCTTTCAAGTGGTAGGTTGTGATTATAATTTCTACCCTGGATGGGTAATCATGCAACTAGAAATATTTATTCATTTCCAATAGCTAGAACTTGGTCTCTTCTCCCTTCCTATTCTCACCAATGAAATTTGGTGGCTTGATCTTCCTAAGTTCACCTTGCAAGATATCCCCCTCAAAACGTCTCCTCTATCTCTTAACATGAGACACACTTGGGATTCTCTCTGGCCCTAAAGTGGAATGAGATTTCTTAGTGGATTTCTATGGGGAATGATGGAACCTACTCCTACTCCTTGACTACATGTCATTCCCATGCTCATCCCTTCTACTATTGGATTTGGATGTCCTCACTTGTCTAGCACTATCTTCTTGCTTGGTGCATGATTCTTTATTGGATTGTTTTTGTAGAATGTTCAAGATCTATAGTATCTCTTCCTGAGCCTTCATAATGTCCTAATTATGAAACCTATAACTCTACACTTCTCTCTACAGGATCCTCATAGTTATAGGCTCTCTCCCATCTCTTCGTTCGTTAGACTCGGTCTCAACATTTCCTATGTTGACATGTAAATATCTAAATTCCTCCTCATGACTATAGGACCCCTGGGAATATTTCATTGATGTGTTTCTCATATAGGAACCAAAATGATTTTCTAGACCTCTTATTCTTTAGAATATGTTCACGCAAATAAATTTATGTTAGACAAAAACATATACACACAATTTTGGAAAAGAATGCATAAATGTTTTTTCCCTTTGATTCCACTAGTCATCTTCTTTTGATATGAGTGCAAAATTTCCTACTCAAATTATTTTTTTAGGTTAATATATGGATTCTCCTCCTCAATACCTTTCCATCGACTATTTATTTTCCCAATTCCGAGTTTCAAGCAAAAAGTTGTGGTCTTCAAAAGTTTTGACCATTTTCCCTTCTTCAACCCCACATGCTATAGGTGTCATGTTTCTCTCCCAACACATTTTTAGATACCTAGAATTCAAATTTGGCACCATGGATGACTTCTACAGTCCATGATATTTCCATACACTTCTCTTGGACCCTAAACTGACTCTTGATCTAGGAATTATTCCCTCTAGAAGAAATATGGTACTGAATTTTTCCCTAGACTATTTAGGCTGTAACTTCTTCCAAGCTCTATTTTGTGCTCATAATAGCTCATTGGAAATATCTCCTTGAGATATTTTATTTTAGAAGAAGAAACTTTGTGTACTATTAGTACACATAGTTTTTGAAATTGGATTTTCTAAAAAAATTGTTTAGGCCCTAAAAATGCCCCGTAAGATGAAGACCTTCAAAAACTAGAATTTTCATGGAAATTTCACTAATTTACTATTGTAATAGTGTGTTAATTGAACCCACAACCTATTGGAATCATATTATTTTTAGGTTATTCCCATAGGAACAAATAAATCTCCCCCTCTCATAGATCCTTCAGAAATCGAGAATCCAAACACTATCAGACTCTTCTCATCGGAAAACTTCCATTAGAAATAGGGTTTCCCTTACCTATTGACCTATCTGAACTTCAAAATACAACAACCTATCAGGCTCGCTCTGTCAGAATCACTCATTGAAAACCTTCTCCCCAAATGAAACTTTAGAAAAACTTCTTCTGAATACTACCAGGAACCATCCCTTCCAAAGCCATTAGTACATTCCTTTCCAAAACCACCAGAAACCATCCTCTCAAGGACCTGCACCCAACTGCTACATGACACTCTTTGATTAAGCAAGACTTACTGACATGTCCTCTAACATGGCATGCTAATGTGGAAACTGACTTGGAATTCTCTTCCACCCTCATCCCTTCCAAGACAACGTGCTCTTACAATAGATCAGATAGTCAGAAATCATGTTGATTGATGGCCACAATCATCTTGGGTTCTAAAACTATGCACTAATTACATAAGTTGACTGACTTCATAGGAAAGTGAAGTTACCCCCATGGAATTCCTAAAAGGACCTTTCTAAAGCTACCTTTCCGAGGAAATCTAACGACCAATATTTCTCGCATCCAACAATCCAAATATTCACAGACAATCATAAAAGCCCAACATTTAAATCAATCGAATGAACTTCTTCAAATGCCAAAAACATGCCCAACCTTCCAAACGATTCCTTCTGAAGAATCTTCTTTGCCAGATATGATGACTGAGGAAAATATCGATCAACGACTCTTGTTATTTGAAGTTCATGCCATCAGACTCAACCTCATTCCCTTCTCCAAGGATTTTTTGAAGCCTTATTCCTAAAGGCCTGTCGAGAACAACCTATTTCGACCCTTTGTGATTGAATCTCAACCATCAATTATTCAGGTTGAATTAATATGGGTTGTTGATTACCAAACTTCATGGCTGCATGAAACACATAGGAATTCAACCTTCCAGGCCAGAATCGACTATGCAACCTAGAAGTCGACACCATAATTTTTCTTCTTTTCCTTCTCTTAAGCACTTAAAATCAAAATCAGCTCATAATTAGGGGATCACACTTCGGTTCACCATTTTTTCCTCCAAATTCATCACAAGACGGAATCTACAACCATGAATTTGCTCAATTTGCATTGGCTCCTGGCCCATACAAGATCAATGTTGAACATTGAGCTCTGATACCAATCTGTAACATCCCCAAACTTAATCGAGGAACATTATTATGTGGAAAATACACATAAAATCGAAATTTTCTTCTAGTAATTAATTTTTGTAGCTTACCAACTACAATTTATACACATATTTAACTAGATTTTGATACCCATAATGAAGTGCATCTACAATGTTCTTAATGAAATTGAATGGAACTATTAAACTATTCAAAACAAAAAATAAAACATTCACATACACAGAGTTAAGCATATCAATTAAGCTCATGGAATAACTCAGAAAATAGATAAACACTTATCTTTTTAAAATGTTTGTGCAACCAACTTCTTGGGAAGGACATTCCACCCAACCATAGACCTATTGTTCCAATTGATCTGGATTATTTTCGGCACGAAATGAGAGCGAGGATATAATAAAGAAATATACAGAGATATCTCATATATCCAATAATATAACATAAATGTATCATAGATGCAACCATAAACATAGAGATACAGTAATACACAATTTTCTATTAATGAGTGAAAATGTACAAAGACTGTAAAAATACAAAGTGAAAGACTCGCTAGAATGGTGGCAGGTTATCTCTGAGAAGAGATGTGTCTGCTACTCACATTCGCAAGAAGATGATTTTACAATGAGGCTCCAAAGTCCTTTTTATCATAAAGAAAATTCAAAACCCTAACCCCGGAATATGGAAAGCCAACAATTTTGTGGACCCTATTTTGGGTAGCTTGGTGTATCAACTTCTCAGGGGCATAACTTTGGTATAGGGTCTCTGTTTGGAGCGCACGATAGCATGTTGGAAAGGTATCATCGAGGAGATTCATTTCAGGGGCTCAATCAGAGCTTTCAACTATCATTGAGGAGATAGATCTTGAAAAAACTTCATTTAGGCCCTCAAAATGACCCTAGAATATTATGAACCAAAAAACTGCTAAAAATAGTAAGTTGACAGAAAACTATTTTGAGCTAGTTGGAATAGGTGGGTGGCCACTGATATCCACCTGGATCACCAATTCTCAACAACAAGTCACCCTCAAGTTGGGGATAGGAATCCACAAGAGAAGGGTGCCTCTAAGAGTCCACTCACAACTAAATATCCCACAATCAAACATAAAATAAAAGGTTGTCCCCAAATGATAATAAAATTCAAAAATATGGGTTTGAATTAATACCCATAATTAATTTCCCCCTTGGACCCCTTTTAGACACTCCCTAGGCATTCCTCTTTTTCTTGTGTATTAATCAACCCCCATCTCTGTCCATATCCCTAGAAGATGGTCTCACATGATATTTATTAAAATTCAGAAAACACATTTTGTGTATTACATCGCTTGGCCATAGCCACATTCATAACTACATTATGCATTGATTAAACTAGGGATTATAGTGGGGATGTTACACAAGTCATCTCAAAAATATTAAATGGTGACCAATACTTCTCCTTTTCAACAATATTTATGTCTTTTTATCATTAAACTCTGCCTTATGTACTATTGGTTCCTTGTTCTTGATCTAACTTACTACCTATTTTGGTCTTACTGTTCATGTTGTTTTTCTTATTTGATTTACTTGGTGTTTTTTTTGGGCATCTTCCTTCCTGCATTGTAGTGACTCTTAGATGAGAATCTAAGAAAATAATATTAAATCTTGATTGATAATCTCTCTTGAGAGTTTTAACTCTAATTAGTAAAGAGGTTTCCTAAATCTACCAACCTCTCCATGGTAAGAATGTAGCCTCTAGTTAAACTCTTGATGGATAATTGTTTAACCCAAGGTAAACCATGGAAAATCTAGATCGAGACTTTTTCAATTCTTTCAACTAAGAATTTTAGCTCTTTTCTATGAGGTAATTTAACTATATCTCTAGATAATTCATTGACTATACTCTCGATTGAACCAATGAAAATTTCATTGCCTCACACCACCTCATTCTAAAAAGTGTTATCCATTTTGTGTGTTTACCCATATTCCCACTCCTTCACACTCAAGAGAAGTCGTTAAAGAGATTATTATTGGAGGTTCATCTAGGACACCTGATATAGGACCCTTGCTCCTACTAAAAGAATAATATGTCTACCTTCCCATTTCTACCTTCTCTATTAGGACCAGGTGAGAATGGTTGAAGTGAAAGACATGCAAAGGGTGAATACCTTGATCATCCAAAGAGGAGCATAGTTATTATTTTCTACCCACAAAAAGAATGAAAAGTTATTTGAGATTTAAAATATAGAATAAAAACAATACTTCACAAGTTCATAAAAGACCACCATATGTTCAAATATATTCCTCTCGGTTTGTTCCACACCCAAGATTATATCCTCAAGATCAATGTATGAGACATATATTCTCTTTCTAGTCAAATCCTATGATCACATTATCTTTCCTTCGAGGCCCACCATAGTATGTAGGGTGGCTCATAAGAGTGATGAGGAATTGTGTTGCAAACAGATTTGAACAGGCACTTGGCCACAACACCTTCCTTCTTATGTTTGGTTATCCAAATAGAACTAAGTAGGATGATAATTTACTTAGAATATTTTCTATGATGACTAAATTTCTTACTAAAAATAATTTATAGTAACTATACCAATGAAATTCAAACAATATGATGGACTATAAATCTACCAGAGAAAGCTACCACAATAAGTGAATTGACTATTGGAGAATCTTCCAAATATTCTAGCCTAGCTAGTGTGTACTACAATTATAGTGGCTATGAGAATGATATTATTCATCTAGTCAACCATCCAACAAAAAATTTCCTAAAACAATAGGCACTCACATCTCCTCCATAACCACAAAAATAGAAATGTGTTTATTAAATAATAATGATTGTAAATCCAAATATAAGCCAAGTTCACAGATTTTAAACTCCTATTTTAATAGTTAGATCTTTCCACTTCTAAAATCTCCTTAGAAATATTGCTAGTAAAACTCTATACTTCCCTAGATTTTGGCCAAGACCCAACCCTTTGTTATTGTGGTTTCAAACTTGGTGAACCTTTTAAAATTTCAAATTTACCTTGAAATTTTCTTGGGATGAATTTTTCACAGAATTGTCATAAACCCTTCCTCTTACTCTCCACTGGGTATTAATCATTCTCATAGGTAGTTCATTGTGCTCTCAAAAGGTGGTGGATGGGGATGTGAGTAGTGAATGAATCTAATATAATTTGTGTTAACTCCCACAATCACTCACTCTTTGTTTCTACTACAATTTGCATTGATGGAGATGATTATATCCCTTTATTAATACTCATAGTCCATCATCGATTGGCTAGATAGGAGTGTGATTTTTACCATGTTTTCATCAATGTTGCCAAGGAGCCACAATAGATACCAAAATTATTCTTATTATATTGATTGGTAATACATATTTAGATTTAATCATGTGAATGTCTTATTGTTCTCTTGAGATTTATTTATCTAATCCATGGCCTAAGCATCCTAAGTAATATTATGACTCAGTGATATTAATCCCCCACATAGCATGGATTTTCGTAACTATCACAAAACATGGCATGCGATCGTTTGTTGCAAATCCCTTGATGTTAAAAAACAACAATGTTACTATTTTTGCTTGAAATGATGTGAGCTTACTCTATTTAGCATTTTCTCCAATGTCCTATCATTCTTAAGGACCATGCTACACAAGAGGCCTCGACTAGCTTGAGCTTGAGTAAGAACAAGTCAAAGATACCCAAGAAAACATCAATGCATCAATTTGCTTTTACATAAAAATAAATGATAAACCATAGTTCCATTCCCTCGAGCCTTGGGAATCCCAAAATCCATATTTAGGATTGCATGTTAATAGATCATATATGGAATATTAAAACATTATAAACATACATAGCATGTTATATATATATATATATATATATATATATATCACGTATGGAATAGTAGAACATTATAGAGATACATAACATGCTATCATATATTTGTAAGATATATGATATATATATTTATCCATAGGTTTACATGCTAATAGGTCTATGAAATATTATAATATTATAGACATACATAGCGTGTTATCATATATTTGTAAGATATGTGATACATATATTTATCCATAATCAAAATGGTCATAAATTTATGATAAAAGAGTCCAATCAAGCATAGCGATATTCATTATCGATTGTTGTGAAATAAATGAATGTGATTATATCTTTATAAAACAAGTTATATATGGAAATGTCCCTGCCATATACTAAGGTTTCAATTGATTATTAAAAAATAGTACTGTAATATAAATTTGTAATATAAATTTCTCAGAGTTTATGATTTTACTGACGAATATACCAATTGAGATTCATTCTTGTTGTTACCTTGCACTTAAAGGAAAAACATATATCCATTGCACGAGTGACCCAAAGAAGGGATCTATCTATGTTGTAGCAGTTGGATGGTCATTTCAATCACTTCCAAGGACTAAAAGCAATTTTATCGGGTTGATTAATACTCCCACTTGACATTCAAGAGGATCAAAGAATTTCTCTTTCAACTCTTATTGAATATACGACTTATATCGTTGTCTCAACGCGACTATGTTATCCAAGATGCATGTCATCTACAACTCTGAATGATCTGCTCCATTCAAGAATCGTCGACTATAAGAAGATATCTACAAAAGAAGAGATTAAAGAAAAGAAGTGAGAAGACAAAACATCCCCCTCAACATGGGGCTCATCAACTCCTCAGGGTCTTGTGCCACAGATCTTTATCTCTTCAATATTGTCAGCATTTTTGGCAGAAGCAAGCTTAAATCAAACTACCTAGTCGAAGAAAAAAAAAGAAAACTAAGAGATAATTTTTACAGAGAAGATAAAGACAGAACAACACTACTTGGATGATTTCTTGCATTTAGTTCGATAAATTTTTCTATGATTTCGTTTAGCATCATGGTGTGTGTGTGTGTGTGTGTGTGTAAGTGGATAACCACACACAAAATTAATCATTCAATAACAGAGCCAATTTATTGCCCAAGTAAGTGGATAACTATGCCACCTCGGTCTTGGAATATGTGTATATTGCAAATCTAGTGAGGCTAGAGATTACACTTATAAGATTTTGGATATCTTTGCACTATTTTTGAAAATAGAGGGGAGACCATCCCTTTCCCCAGATTCTTTGACTATGGATTTTCATTTTCCAAGATAGTGAAGATATGTTCGGGGGAGAAATTGTCATTCTCGAGAGAACCTCAAGTTAGTGGATTTTGTTAAAATGTACACCACTTGCAACAGACATTATTGAAATTTAAAAATATTCACCCTTGAAATACAAATACAAATATTCACCTTGAAATATGAATAATACAGTTGTTTCGATGAATGCTATGACATATAATTAAGTGCACTAACATCAAATTGCAAGATATAATGCTCACTCTAAATTACAAAACTAATCTAATGCTCATTCTAAAGTGCTCAACTAAGGCATTTGGAAACAAATTGCCTCAAGATTTGAACAAGTTAGAAAAATAATTATTATGTAAATCTGTTCAAGGAAATGATGGTAAAAATTACTACTGGGATCCAAATCCACTTATACCATAAATGGATCCAATCCAAAATATACAAAAATCCTAAAAATCAGATACATATCTGAGATCTTGAGATTCTGTGAAGAATGAGATGCATGTGTGGGGTGCCTTAAGTAGAATCTAGTAACTATGACAATTTCCTATATTCTTGAAAAGACTAATATTCATTCTTGATGCAAACAAAAGAAAATGAGAAGAAACAAAGTTAAATTAACTAAAAAATTAAGAGAAACAAAAATTAGATTAACATCAAGTGCAACTCGATTGGTGATGCAAGAAAGAAACATGGAGAATGAAAATGGCTAAGATTTAAACACTTTATCCTTCATAAGGTCATTAACATTGTTGTGTATGCATCCAAATCAGAATGCATACACCAGTTATTCAAATTCAAATGGAAATATATCCAAATCTATCCATTCTATTAATAATATATATATAGATAGATTTGGATACATTTCCATTTGAATTTGAATAAATGACGTCCTATATAAAATTATTAATTATTAATGAGAATGGGTAGAAGAGTAAAAGTAAAAGGACAAATGGATTAGCATAAGGCACTACACCTATCCAAAATTCAAATTGACATTTGCATCATGAGAATTATCATCAAACTACCAACTGTTTGGCATTGCATGCATTCCCTACCATCCTAATGTGAAGTCCAATTATCTCTAGGCAGCCCGTTATCAACAAAAGAATTGTCCAGTGCACATTTGTACATACTATTTTATTTCATTTTAGTTTATTTCATTTTAGTTTAGGTAAATTCAAAATTGAGATGTAAAGGACTAGAATAGACAGCTATATCAATCGTCAATATGAAATTTGTTTGTTTTCTTTCCTATCAAGAGCTTATTTGTTTTCAACATTATGACTCCCGACAAACCGAGAATAGAAGCTGACCAATTAGAAGTTAATTTCAATTTAGATGAATTCAAAATAGAAATGTAAAAGATTAATGACTCAATTATATAAAAAACAATATCAAATAAAAGTTTGTTTCAAAATCTACATTACCATCTCTATTTTATTATGTTGAATCTGTTATTCTTCTTTCAACAACCGTCGAAGGAATTGTTGGCCCTCTTGGGTGATCATTCGTACATTTCAGTTGAACAGATGAATTTCAAGGTTTGTTTCAAAATCTACATTACTATCTCTATACTATTATGGATTCAATATGCTTTTCATCTTTCGTCAACCGTCGGAGGACTTGTTGGCCCTCCTGGGTGATAATTCGTACATTTAGATGAACATATGAATTTTGAATTGAGATGTAAAGGATTTCGTACATCATTAGTACTTTTCAGTTGAATAGATGAATTTCAAATTGAGATGCGAAGGATTTCATACATTTCAATTCAGAGGATTTCATAAGAAAGATGTAAAAGACATCCCCATTTGAATTTCAACACCTATGGAACCTCGTGAAGCTTATTGTTTTTTATATTTACACTAGCGGAAGAGAAGAAAAAACTGAATCTATTTCACCGTCGCGCATTGCCAACTAATCGCTAAGGTCTAATAAACCACTTCATATTTTTCCCCATTATGAAAGAAAACCCTTACCCGAATCCAAATGCGAGCAACTGAAGGGGCTTCAGAATTAACACCATGTGATCTTTTCTTTCTACACTAGTTCCGCATTGTTTTTCAGATTCGTATAACCTTCATAACAGTGGCAAAGTGAAATTAGAGCAATGCCGTTAGTTTCTTTAAACAATACAGGATCTTATATCTTAACAGAATTTCTCATTGGGTTTAGTAGAACTACAGACGTATTATGGAGTTTTGAAACAACCCTAGGTGTAGAAAGTTCAACTCTCAGAAGAGTTCAACCATTGAAGCAAGCAAAGTTACAGGTTCGAGGCATCTTCTGTAAAATATTTGCTTAAATTTAGAATTTCTAACAGTCAGACGTTTCCTGACGTTTTAGAAAAATTAAAGGATTACACTCTAAAGGTATGTAAGGCACGACACTTGTATTTCGTAGCTATCAAATGACAAATTATGGAATTTACGTGAAAGGTATGCAAAGACTAACAATATGTGAAATCCTTGAAAGTATTCAAGGATGAGTAGGCATCAAAATATTACAGATTACAACACTTAGAGCGGCGTACAGGAAAAATATGGGGAAAATATCTGACAAGCCACACTGAGTTTTACAATACGAGGCATCTTACCAACATACAACTTGTAATGGTGAATCACATATTTGTTTCTTCAGAAAACGTTGATAAGAATCTCATGTTTCAAACGCATTGCAGTTATTCAAAACGCTCATCATTAAGTTATATAGGAGAATGTTTTAAAGACCAAGGAAACTATCAAGGATGCAGAAACAAGAGGAGAAACAAGATATTAAACACTCCAAAGGCAACAACTATTATAAGAAAGATAAAAGTCAAAATCATGGCAAATATCAACTTCAAATCAGATCATAAAAGTATTGCAAAAACAATAACGCTTCAAAAAGATAGAAAAATCGGTTCGGGCAAGCACAGGGTGAGGAAATTTCCAGAATTGACCGTCGAATCGAGCTTCGCTACAATGATTGTCTTCCACCCATTAAGGGATTAAGGATGAAAAGTGCCACCAAAATTTTCGAACATTTCATCGTCAAATCATTTCCGAGAGATATTAACAATATAAACACCAGGAAAATCTAATTAGTTCAAGTAGATACTATAAGAAAGATGAGAAAATGACTTAATTTTCAATAAATCATCAAACATCACCCATACAAACTACAGACCGCAAAAACCGTGGCCCAAGGCTCCTCTAGAAAAGCGTCGGTCTGTTATTCTGATAGTGAATGATGTTATTCTCACGCCCCTTGAATTCTAATTTAGCATTTATGCACGGCACTGAAATGTCACTAAAGTGGCAAAACTAGTTAGTTGAGTAAACACCAAATAAATTTAAAACATTTTTTTAGTAATTTAAATTTAAAACATTTTTTTTAGTAATTTGGTACAACCAAGGCTTTACATTCATCACATAAATGTCAAACATAAAAAGAGATGAGTATTAACCATTCAAGAAAAGTCTAACACAACAACATTGAAAACGTGATAAAGATAGATCTTAGTTATATAAAAATATAGGCAAAATTAGTAAAATAAACATCGAACACATGAAAAGAAATAGGTGTCACACCTGCCAGAAAAACCACCGCTTAGTAATGATCACTACCTATAACAAGGCTCCATAACAACATTACCTTCGACTGGTTTCTTAGGTAAGCTTTATTAGATGTAAAGTATTCTATAAGATATGTCCATAGTAAGTTTAGTGGATTAGTTCAAGTGGATGAGTTATTTCACATTTCATGCAACCATATGTTATTTTTTTAAGAGGTATGTATGAACCAATAAATGTTCATGAAGGAGCAAAAACATGCAACATAGGAATTTGACCATGTACTTGGAAGTGCACATGGACCTCATACACTCACTCAAAATCTTTCCTCTTGCAAAAACATCTCAAGTATGATTTAACCATTATTTATTTAATATCCCAAAGTCATGGATGATCTGAAATTGAAATAAAATTAACTATATCATAAAATGTTAAAAGCCCACTTTGAAATTATACGTATGTTTCTACAAAGTGGTAGTAATAATATTATGTAATTTGAATTAAGATTGTCTAAGGCTACTATCCAAACATAATGGGTTACAATCACGTCCTTTGAACCCAGTATGGATCAATATACGGATCAATATGCTTTTATAAAGTTTCAAAGTCGAAAAGGGTTTTGAACAATCTCTGAGTGGCATGGGTATTGAACAATGGCTGAGTGGCATGTTGCAATTACTATAAGAACGTGGGCAGACACATTAAAGGTAAAATAGAAATAGATGGCAAATAAAAACCAAGAAACAAAATAAAAACTAAAATACATAAATTTTATGATCTTAACTTTGATGCTTAATTTTTACATATTATACTTTACATAATAATAAGATTTATTATTATTATGATTATTTCAGAAAATTTAACCATATATATTTGCGATTTTAAATTATATATATAATTAACATATTTAATTTTTTCATTATTTTTAAAATATAAATTGTTAATGAACATTTAAAAATCATAAACTTTAAAAAACATTTTTTTTTTATAATCAATAGCTGAGTTGGTATAGCATTATTTTTTTTATTTCAAACTAAGTTGACGTGGAGAGGCAATACCTGACAGCCAATACCCTCACCGCAATCCAACTCTCCTTTCATTCATTTGGCCCGGTCACTTGCATTGCATAGGATACCAAAAAAAAAAAAGAGTGGCTTAAGCGTGAGAAAACGTGCGAACAATTAAATTACTTAATCAATTGCTAAAATTTATTCTATCGACTTTGCAATAATTCAAATTTAACGTCAATCAAATATGAAATAAAAGATTTTAGATATTTTAAAAATATATAAAAAATAATAATTTCTAATATATAATTTTGTAAGAAATGCATAAATTTATGGTCAAATATAAACTAATGTGTAGTCAAAGACATATTGAATGCTATATATCCTGCCCCGTAAGTATAATAATAATGATATAAATAAACATTATTATGAGAAATTAGAAATTAGATAAATTAAAAAATAATTATTTAAATAAACATTATATATTATTCACTTTACAGTACATCTTATTCACTTTATTACGAAATTTCAGGAATTAAATAAACTAAAAAATAATGATATGAATAAACATTATATATTATTTACTTTATTATGAAAATTTGAAAAATAAAAAATCAAACTAATGAGATAGGCATCATTCCTAATAAATATCATTAAAAATTATGAATTAATCTTAAATTTCATTAAATATCAATTAAAATGAAAATGATTTTTATATTTAGGAAAAAATT
Source organism: Picea mariana (assembly GCA_032191745.1). Taxonomy (NCBI): domain Eukaryota; kingdom Viridiplantae; phylum Streptophyta; class Pinopsida; order Pinales; family Pinaceae; genus Picea; species Picea mariana. Next base: position 465,063 of record JASDQU010100095.1, read on the forward strand.
ATATACACCTTTAACATAATATATATCTTAAATTTCATTAAATATCAATTAAAATGAAAATGATTTTTATATTTAGGAAAAAATTATATGCACCTTTAACATATTATATATATATATATATATATATATATATATATATATATATATATATATATATATATATATAGTTGTTGTTTAAATATTTGATATTTTGAATTTTTTAAATTTTTTTTATAGAATTTGATAAAATCGTCATTTTATTGTTTAAATTGCATTTTT
>JASDQU010100096.1:0-15524 GCA_032191745.1 Picea mariana
TTCATGTGATTGGGTCCTTGCCATCAAACTTCCTCATATCGATCTTAGGAACATGGTTGGTCTTCAACCCAAAGTTGGAGTTTCTCCATTCTTGATTCACCTTCCTTGTGTCCTCATCATGAATTTCATGGGATGCATTTTCACTTTCAGGTGTCTTCTCTGTTACGATTTAATACTTCCATGATCTCCTCTTTTAAACCATCCATATTAGTATTTATTGCCTCCAACTTAGCTTCCATCTCTTGTAGTTCATCTTTTGTTACTATATTCTTTTGTAAATCATTCATGTCCCTACACATTTCTTCACCTTCATCAAGAGTCCAAGTAGGATTGTCTGGAGGCTTATTTGGTGTAGAAGTTCCCTTTTTGGGTGGCATGTTGGCCAAGTATCACTTTTGAACCTTGATTTTCAAGTGGTTCTACTAGACGATCTTTATTCTGTTGTATCTCCCAAGTTTCGTCCCTTCTGGGTATGAATGTTTTTTATGTAGTTCTCTAATATTTCTTCTCTGCAATGACACAAGTCTGATCAAAATTGGATGTGCCAAGTAGAATTTATGGTAACTTCCCCACAACTTGTTGATTTTTTGACTTTCCAGGAGATCTCACTTGTATAGCGTTCTCTACACAAAATAATTGATATAAAATTCTGAAACTCGTACCATAAATACTACAGTTTGTTCACTATCTAATGAAACTAGTCTCACTCAATTTGGATACTCTAGGAAGAAGTTATGGTTGTTTTACCTAGAACACCTTCTTGAGACTAGTCAATAGGGCTAGTTAGATACCCTATCTTCCACAGGGTGTATCTACAAATGTAAGATGACCCAGAATCTGAAATTTTTACCAAATATACCTTGCTAATTTTTGTGAATATCCTCTAGAGTTCAGGGTCTAAAACATTATAGAAACATTTTTATAGTGAAAATTCCACAATGAATCAGTTCAGGATGATTCCAGAACCCTATCTTACACAAGCTATATATCCAAAAGTGTAAGGCCTCGGGAGATAAAATTTTAACCCAATGTACCTTGATCCATCTAATAAATATCCTCCAATAATTTTCTTCTAAAACGTTGTAGAAAAAAAGTTATAGCAAAAATTCCAAGGTGTCTCATATGTAGCAGCGAAACCCCAAGACCTTGAGCTCTGATACCATATGTTAAGAACCAAATATCAATATAGCATAGAAAAACCTTAGAATAAGTACTCAATGCCTTGAAAAGGAGACAATTTCAGATAATAAGCCTCTTCGAGGGGGCAACCTCCTTTTACCCCACATAAATTTTCAAGTACAAGATGATTCCTAATGAAAATGTCTCCTTGGTATATATAGGAGACTAAGAGGTATAATTACAACTAATGGAATAAATCCGACATAAATAAAATAACATTACTAATGTAATATGCCCCAATTAAGGTGTAATGAGCCAATATTAGGGATTAACAGAGTGACCTTCAGGAAGAGTCAAGCAAAGTCCAAACGAATCATCTTTGACTCAGCCAAAGACAATATAATGCATGCAATGACTTCGTTAATGACTTCCAAGGACTGTATGGATACCTTTGTGAATATGTATGAGAAAAAGGATCCAAATCAGAAGAGTACACTTACGAACAAGCTTAAGTATTTGAAGATGGAGAAAGGTGAATCAGTGGCATATTTCTGTTCTAGGATATCCTAAATCAGAGATCAACTTTTGTTCACAGGGGTGAGAGTGGACGATGATGATTTAGTGCGGGCCATTTTTGACGGTCTTCTTTATTCATGGGAGACCTTCTTATCCAGTGTAAGTGGGAGAGATATTCAGCCCACGTTTGAAAGGTTATGGCATGGTTACTTCTAGGAGGAGACTCACACAACTACTAGGAGTGAGCCAACGAAAGAAGAGAACTCAACTTTGGCATCAAGATTCAAGGGAAAGAAGAAAGGCACTTTCCATAAAGGCTCTTGGAGGAAGCCAAACTCCAAAGCTACATTCAAAGAAAAGAATATTGATACATCTAAGATTAAATGCTTTGGTTGTAATAAGTTGGTTCATTTTTCTAAATATTTTTGGTTTATAAATAAATATCCAAGGAAAGGGAAACATCATGCCTTAATTGTTGAGGATGATGAATCCAAAAGAAATCTGAAAAGTCCTTCTAATGAGAAAGAAAATAGAAACAATATTACTTGGTTTTTGCCTTATCAAGTTCAGTTTCGACGGGGATGAAAACTGGGTTAGTAGAGAGTGGTGCATCAAAAAAGATGACAGGGTACAAGGAGATCCTCTCAGATTTCGAGAAAAAATATTTTGCAGAGCATGTTGGGCTTGGGGATGACAATTGTTACAAGATAGAGGGAGTAGGATCTATCTCCTTCAGATTGGAATTTGGGGCTAGACTTCATGTTGATGAAATATTATATGTTCTAGGGCTCAGGAAGAATCTACTATTAGCTGCAACCCTTGAGGACAAGGGATATTGGGTGATATTCAAGGACAAAAAGGAACTACTATGGGATAAAGGTAGCCACTTAAGTACAAAAAAACCCATTGGAACTTGTAGTGGAGGAATGTACATCGTGGAAGGACAATCAATTCAGGAATTGGTTCATGATGTGACTAGCTGCAACGAGTTGTGGCACAAAATACTTGAACATATTCATTACAAAGCTCTTCCAGATCTACAGAACATGGTATGTGGCATGCCCTCTATTTCTCTTAGTAAAAATGAAATTTGTAAGGGATGCATTCTAGGTAAAAATATAAAGAAATCATTTCCTAGTAGTGACAATAGAGCTTAGGGAATCTTAGATTTAGTTCATTCTGATGTATGTGGTCCCATGAAATCTTCCTCGGTTAGTGGTTGTTTGTATTATGTCATTTTTATTGATGATTATTCAAGAAATGTTGGATATATTTCCTTAAAGCTAAAAGTGACACATTTGATAAATTCAAAGAGTATAAATCCTTTATTGAAAAGAAGATAGGGAAACACATCAACATACTTAGAACAAATAATGGAGGAGAGTTTGAATCTCTCTGGTTTGAGGATTTCTACAAGTCATCAAGAATCAAGAGACAGTTGACCGCGCCATATAACCCTCAGAAAAATGGAGTTGTTGAGAGGAAAAACAAGACAATTTGTGAGGCAGTGAAATAAATGATGTTTGACCAGGATATGCCAAATTTTGTATGGGTAGAAGCTACCTCCACTGCCGTGTATATTCATAACAAGTGTCCACATGCTATCTTTAAGGATAAGACTCCTGGAGAGTTCTTATCAGGGATCAAACCTGAATTAGGGAATATAAGGATACTTGTGTGTCCTATGTATATTCATGTCCCTAAGGAAAATAGGACAAAGATGGAACCCTCAGGAAAGAAAGGGGTTTTTGTGGGGTACAGTGAGAAATCGAAGGATTACAGGATTTATTTACTAGGTTAGAGGAAAATAGAGGTAACCAGAGATGTGAATTTCCATGAGGAAGCTTCATTTAATAAATCCAGAGAGCTTCAACAAAAATCAAAAACAATTCAACCAGCTTCACCCTCTTCTGAAAATGAAAAGTCATATGATCAGAGGGAGGAACCTTGTGAAGGGAAAAATAATGATCCCCTAGAACTTGATGAAGTGTTAGAAATAACTCTTGAAGAACCTCTAGCCAAAAGGAAGCAAGAGTGGCTTAAAGAAGTAGTGCAGGAAGCAGAAAGGATAGTTGCTCCCAAAGGAACTTTCAGGGAAAGGAACAGGCCTCATAGGTTTGGAGGCTATGTTGCACTGATGAGAAACATTAGAAGATAAATTACAAGTATGGAAGGATGCCATGCTTGAGGAATACAGGTCTATTATAAAGAACAATATTTGGGACATTGTGTCGAGGCCAAAAGACAAATCAATGGTTTCTTCCAAATGGATCTATGAGATCAAACATGCAGTTGATGGAAGTGTGAAAAAATTCAAAGAAAGATTTGTAGCTAGAGGCTTCACTCAGAAAGAAGGAATTGACTACAAAGATACTTTTTACCCTGTATCCAGGTATACCTCCATTCGAACTATTATTGCTTTAGCTCTCGTTCTTGGTTGGAAGCTGCATCAGATGGATGTTAAAACAACATTCTTGAATGGAAATATTGAACATGAGGTTTTTGTGGAACAAACATATGGTTTTGTACTACATAACAAAGGCACTCATGTATGCAAGCTAAGGAAGGCCTTGTATGGTCTTAAGCAGGCTCCTAGAGTTTGGTATGACAAGATTGGTGGCTTTCTTAAAAGCCGAGGCTTTGAGAAAAGTGATGCTGATGCAAATTTGTACTTCAAGGTAAGAGGTAACCGAACTATTATATTAATATTGCATGTTTATGATCTCTTTCTGTTAAGAGATGAAGGGATAATAGTTTGGTTTAAGAGGGAGATAACCTCAGAATTCGATATGAAAGACTTAGGCTTGATGCATTACTTCCTAGGATTGGAAGTATGGCAAAGATAGGGTGAGATATTTCTGGCACAGGGAAAATACATAGTGGATTTACTAAAGAGGTTTGGTATGGTGGATTTAAAATTCGCATCTACTCCGATGATTACCAACCATAGGAAGATTTATGATTCTGACACAGGTTCATATTTGGTGGATCCCACCATGTATAGGAAACTGATTGGATCATTGATGTACATGTTCCACACTAGGAAAAATATATGCTATACAGTGATTGCAATGAGTTTGTTCATGATTGAACCGATACAAAGACACTAGGTGGAAGAAAAGAACATCTTGAGATATCTCAGAGGGACCATTACTTATGGTCTGAGATATGCATCCATTGGTGGTTTATTTTTTCATGGGTATGCAGATCTTGACTGCGCAAGAATCCCAGTGGATCAAAAGAGTACTTCTGGTTACTTCTTCAGTTTAGGATCCACTATGATCTCTTGGTCAAGCTAGAAGCAGGGATCCATTTCATTGAGTACAAAAATGGTTGAGTACATTGTAGCAAGTGATGCTAGTAAGGAAGCAGTATGGATTAGAAAATTGATTTCTGGGTTGTTTGGTGACAAGCTTGAGATGACGGTGGTTCATTGTGATAATCAAAGTTGCATAAAATTGACAGAGAACTTGGTATTTCATGAAAGGTCAAGTAATATTGAAATGAGGTACCACTATGTCTGAGACTTGGTCCAGAGAAAAGTTGTAAGGTTACAGTACATAGCCATGAGCGAGCAGGTAGCTGATATCCTAACCAAGCCTCTAACCTCAAGATAGTTTGTGCACCTAAGAGGCAAGCTTGGTGTGGCTGAGAATGTTTCCCTGGCTGAAAAGGAGTGTTAAATTTGGTAGCATCGATAGTCATTCTCTAATGAGAGGCCATATGGGCCACCCTGAGGCTAGCTAGGGAGATTTGGAGAATCAACCAGTCCTATGAGGTATTGAAAAAATCCAGGGGAATGTATAGCCTCTGTGAGTCAAACCAAAAGTCAGGACGAACGAGATGCTATGTGAGTCTAATGAAAAAGTCAGGGGAAACGTACAACCTCTGTGAGCATAGACAGTCTAGTGCAAAACTCAGGGGGAACATACAACCTATGTGATCATAGAAAGACTAGTGCAAAAGTTAGGGGGAATGTACAACCTCTATGAGCCTAGTCAAACCTTGTGAGCCATGAGGAAAAGTCAACGAATCTAGCAAAATTTAGGTTGAATATAAAAGTCCTATGAGCTAGAAGAAAATGATATTCGTAATATTGCAAATGATATAAATGTATTGGTCTAGTGCGTTGGCATGTGTAACATTATACACCATGAAGAGAATTTTGAATTTCCTTGTAAAGAGTCGAGATGTAATTGAAGTCTCAAGTCTAGTTCTATTTTTGAACTAAAGTATAATGTTGAGTTGTAAATGAAGTCTCAAGTCTAGTTCTATTTTTGAACTAAAGTGTAATGTTGAGTTATAATTGAAGTCTCAAGTCTAGTTCTATTTTCAAACTAAAGTGTAATGTTGAGTTGTAACCGCAATCTCAAGTCTAGTTTTATTTTCGAACTAAAGTGTAATGTTGAGTTGTAACTGAAGTCTCAATTCTAGTTCTATTTTCAAACTAAAGTATACCAGTATCAAGTCTAGTTCTATTTTCGAACTAAAGTGTAATGTTGAGTTGTAACTGAAGTCTCAAGTCTAGTTCTATTTTCGAGCTAAAGTATACCAGTCTCAAGTCCAATTCTCAGTTCAAACTAAAGTATGAAGATGAGTTATGATTAAATCATGAAAACAAGTTACTATTTTGAGCCTTTCCTCTTCTCCTCTTTAACCTTTATAAGCAGAGGTTGGCCCCTTGTTGTGAGGGAAATCTCCTTATGGACTAGGAAATAGGGTTAGACTTTGCATGCAAATATGACCTATAGAAAATCTACTTTCTACCTTCGTCCCCAGACTTAAATCCCATTTCTTTTTAGTAAATGCATGGCCAGATCAACCTACCTCGTTCTGGGCATTCGATGTCGATCCCTTGTTGCACTTGATTACTTGTTAGCGGTTCTCCTTTCCAATGCTGACCTGCATATAAGACAAGAAACAACTACACATGCATACTACCTATAGAATAACGGGTGAGAAATTCAAACATCTTCTTAGCAAATTATGAATAACTCATGAATTGGGATGGGAAAAGCATTTTCTTTATTACTTTGAATGAGTCAACTTACAAAAGTTGAGACTAGCCACCACTCCGCGAACCTGATCCTGGGCTCCTCTTCGACTGTCCTCCAACTGATTTTCTTTGTATCTCCTTTGGCACAAGCAAGGCTAAAGGGTTGGGACAATGGGAATACGCAAATGGGTGAAGTTTGTTTGCTATATGTGTCCTCTTCCAAATAGGACCCCTAGCCCTTCTTTTATAGGCTAGGAGAAGCTAGGTATTTGGATGAATCCTCGACCATGCATAGCCGAGGGTTTCAGTTAACTCACCCAGAGCTGTTTGAAACGTTGGTAACTTTCCTTTTTTTGTTCTTTTGTCGGTCCACACGGGTTGTTTGAGGTCAGCTAGGATGTACACGCATGCAGTAATGGAGTAGGGCGCATGGGCCTTTATAAAAGAGGATTTTTAAAGAGTTGTTCAACATTGCTTTGGCAAAGAAGGGATCTGAGATGGCCTGATGCTAGGTAAGCATGTATGGTGCAAATTAGGGTTATAATAGATGCCCCCTAATGTGTGAGGTCAGAAGAGCATCTGATGGCTGAAATACATTACCAATATTTACTGATGTGTTGAACGATTGAGCCCAAGGATCAAGAACTGGGAGGTGTCGTCTGCAAAATAACAAATGTCTCACTGAGGCGGGCATACCCATGCTCAAGATAAAATAGAATCATGGATACCAATAAAATACACTGTAGATCCATGTCATATAACTATATAAAGAGTAGCCGCAAACAATACACAGTGGAGCTACATCTCGAAATCGAAAAGATATACATATAGAGTATCCATCTTCTAGAAGCTGATACGACCTGATGGCTAGAGATGAGATCTTCAGAGCTCAAGCAACAAATTCAAAATCTTAAAAACTTGGGTAGGAGTGTAATATGAGTGTACGAATGCACTACCCAGAGGTCTTCGATGACTCATCGATCATGGACTTGATAATCTTGATGATCAGACTGAAGGCTTCAGTGATTTCAAACAAGGACTTGATTGGACATTCAGNACGGGTAGGAGTGTAATATGAGTGTACGAATGCACTACCCAGAGGTCTTCGATGACTCATCGATCATGGACTTGATAATCTTGATGATCAGACTGAAGGCTTCAGTGATTTCAAACAAGGACTTGATTGGACATTCAGAATGGATGGGTATGAGGACAAGAGACATATTGCAGAGGGGCCGACTCAAGCTTGGTGACAAACTTCCCTTATACAATAGCATGACAAATGATGAGACTCAGGTAGCATGGAATTAATCGTAAGTCTACGAAGCAGGAGGCAACACAAACTCTCCATATGTTTGGAAGGATAACCAAACAGTGGAGGACACAACTCTATACAGCGAGAAAAAGCTTCCTAAGGTCGTACTACATCCCATAGTCTGATGAATAAACGGACAGATGTGCTTTATCCAAGGGCGACTCCTTGTGCTACCAATAAAGAAAATACTTTTCCCTTCCTCTTTTTGGGGTATATTTGANNNAATAATTTTGGGAAAAAGAATAAAGGAATATTACATTACAATGGAGGAACGAGTGTTGCAAACATAAAAGTTCAAGGCCCAAGGACAAGACTGATGTTCTAGTAGAATTATACTCGGGAAAAATCCTCCAGGGGCCAAAGGTGTTAAGACGCTAAAGAAAACTATTACAAGGCTGACGTATAAGGTGTGCAAACGCGGTTAATAAAACACACAATGGTAATGTCCTTCTATGTAAGTTTAACGAGCTTAGAGAAGGTAAGCTCGATGGTTTTTCATATTTAGAGAGTCTAAAAAAACATAAAAAGGAGACTTCGTTGGGGTACCTTTTTTGAAGATAGTGTAGTCGGTTCAAAAAAGGGGTAAACTAGCACCGATAAGACGTCGATTCAAAACCAATTTAATGAGTGTGACAAGGACAAGATCACTCGGTCATTTTTTTCATTTTTACGGAGTCTGAAAAAAGATTAACTATGGACTCCGTTAGGAATGTTCTTCTAGCCCTGTTTAACAAGTGTGAAAGAATAAGGTCACTCAGCGATCTTTTCAATTTTAGAGAGTCTGAAAAGAGCTGAACTATGGACTCTGTGGGGGTTCCTTCTTCGTAAGTTTAGTCCCTCACGCCCGAAAAAGAGATAAAATTATACCTAAGAGTACTCTTCTATAGAGATGAATTTCCATAAAGTATGCCTTTGTTCATACAGCTGACCGTCCAGACTAAAAAAGGGGTAAACTACCGCCAGACAGTCGTGACTTCAAATTTTAGTTTAACGAGCGTGAAAGGCCACAAGATCGCTCGACAATCTTTTCATGTTTAGAGGGTCTGAAAAGGGCTTAAAAAAAGACTCATTATATTTTGGGAGTCCTGAGGGTGAGGTCAAGAGAAAAGAAGAATCATGCAAATGATGCTCAAACTCATATTCAGGAAAGACTATAAGGACTCCCAAGCCTACAGTGTTTTTAGAGATAGCATGAATGCCATAATGCAACCAGGATCTACCTAGGGAATCCATGTTCCGGTAAGCTCTACCACCAAGTAGCGACACTTCTAAAGCAGAGATGATGGTTTTGTGTCACAACCTAATAGGATCGATCCTATGGCAAAGGAAAACGACAACAAGATACAAAAATCTGGGTAGAAACCTAACCTATATGCTCAAGTTGATCATCGGAAATTTTTTCATGGACCGTTGAAAATTACTCAAAACTCCCAAAAACTGTTTCAATACCCGATCAAATCCCTCCAATGCAACTCCTGAATCACTCTAAATGGTTTTCGGTATAAAGAAAATGATAAGGGAGTCCAAAAAAGTGACAAAAAGAGGCCAAAAAGGTTATAAATAGAACCTGGCAGCTCATTATCACTATTGTTGATTTGTAAATTGACTCTGGAGCCAAAAGACCCCCCTTGATAAAAGTGGTGATTCTGGGAGCTACAGTGGACAAAACGAACTTCCATCTAGACCAAGTAAGTACACACTCCCCTATATAGCTATTCAATTCTTTATTTTTTCTGGTCATTTCATTTTTTGGGTGAGCATCGGCCTTTAAAAGATCAATCCTAGGTCCACGTGGGTTGTCTCTGGACAGGCCGCGTGTACACTCGGGTAGAGTAAAACCTGCTCGTGTGTACACACGACTGTCACCTAGATAGCACGCATGGACCTCCCTTTATAGACAAAAAAATAAAAAAGCACTCACTCACCCTCCCAAACCTTGTTGTTTTGGCAGGATGTATGTCCACTGAAGGGAAAGGGAGCATGAAGAAGTTGGTGAGTTGGTTGTGGGAGATACGAATGTTGTGGCCACGTTAATGAAATGTGGTTCATTAAAGTTCTTCCTATGTCCATTTATGCGGGTGCAACTGAGGTTACCGAATGCCTTGGTTGACTATTGGCACCCTGATGCATAGGATTTCATGCTAGAGGGGCAATCACTGGTGCCCACCACCGAGGATATCTACTTTTTGACTAGCCTCTCAAGGAGAGGGGAACCAGTCAACTTCAAGACGTTTCCATCGGGGCTGCATAGCATAGCGGAACTGATAGCCCTGTACTGTGAGGCTGGGACAAACCGTTTGAGCTCCCAGGTGACTATAAGAAAGATCACTAACCTATTGCTGCAAGCGATATTATTGCTCATTGGGTGGATTACCAGTTCAACGGCCTTGCATCAGGCATCCCGCGCACAGTTGAACTGTGTTGTCCAGTGCATGAATGCACAAATTTTTGACTAGAGTACTACACTGCTGGAGTGTATGAAGAGGCAATTGACTGATTGCCATCAACGGACACAGAGGAACTTCGAGTTCGGGACAATTTTATGTTCATTCTTTTTCGAGAGAGTTCCGAGTTTTAGTCCTCGGGTAGTGGTATGAGGAAATCAGGCCTCTTTTCATGTTGTGTGTAGATGGGCAGTATTACTGCCACAACAGGGTGGTGGAAGGAACAATGAGTCCTTCGATGATGACTTTTTTGCATGGTTGTCATAGCAGATCCCGGTTATAGAGGACTACCCCTATGCCAGGATTGGTTTTTCGAGAGACCCAGAGATACTAGTACCTCTTGGTGAGGAGCGAGAGGATATGGGTAAGTCTCTACCTTTGTGGTTATTTTATTTTTTTTGTATATGTAATTTTTATGTCGTTTTTGTTATATATCATCATTTTTTTATATGCCAGAGTATTTGACGGATATAAGTTTGTTGCATGCAGATGTGGGACCAGTGCACCTTGTCGATTATGCAAGAAACAAGCATCGTCCTCGGCTAGGGGCCAGAGCTGCTACTGCCGGGGGACCAGCAGTAGCAGGAGAACTCCCAGTTGGGGAGGCTGAGAGGGTACTTAGACGAGTTGAGCGGAATTTTACTACACTCACTCGCACAGTCCTGATGGCAGATATTGAGGACCTGCCACCATCCATGCAACCTCATGTAGTGGGGGCACCTCGGACGTGGGTCTGATTGTTTAGGTATTTAGCCCATGCTGTGGACTAGTATAACAGGGCCCATAGCTCCTGAACCTATTTAGACATTTTATGTGCCACAAGCACTACTTGTATATATTTTTTGAGGGCATCAGCCCTGTGACTCATTACTGGTCCTATTTTTGAGGCGCTTGCGTCCATCTATGTACTCTGGTTACTTTATGATATTATATATGGATTTTTTTGGTCTTTTGTGTCTTATGGATCATGTGTACAAATAATGTATTTACATGCTTATGTTAATGTTCTTTCATATGTGTGCAAGATGCTAATCTAAAATTTGATTAGCTAGAGTATCTGTAACTTGGTTTAATCTCCTAGGAACATGAAAATATGTAATATATCAAAGTTTCATTCTAAGAGATGTACCCAAAGGAATCATCAGTGTAAAGTTACAGATACTCTAGCTAATCAAATTTTAGATTAGCATCTTGCACNTATGGATCATGTGTACAAATAATGTATTTACATGCTTATGTTAATGTTCTTTCATATGTGTGCAAGATGCTAATCTAAAATTTGATTAGCTAGAGTATCTGTAACTTGGTTTAATCTCCTAGGAACATGAAAATATGTAATATATCAAAGTTTCATTCTAAGAGATGTACCCTAAGGAATCATCAGTGTAAAGTTGGATCCTGAACCCGGTACACTCTGTTTAACTGAGACACAATCGATTGAGCATCGAGATAGACCCGAAGAGGAGAGATACCCAATGTCAAAGCGTCACGAAGCAATTCAATAACTGCAGTATACTTGGCGACATTATTTGTGGTGTCACCTAAGCATATACCTTCGGAAGATAACAACTGGCCTTAAGGTGTGAAGATTACCCAAGCTGCGGAGGAAAACCTCCGAGTGTGCTAACTAGCACCATCTGCATACCCAACGAACATGTCAGAATCACTTGACATCTCCCATAGTGATGAAATATAATATCAATGACACGTCCATAACACTAAAAGAAACTAAAAAGTAATAGTACAAAGACTATACATATGTTACAAAAAGTTACCCACAATGACCTACCTATGAGTAATACTTCTTGAGGTAGAGTCCATTTCTAGGCTTTGCCAAAGCATTCCCTTCAAAATCAACCAGACGATAAGTGCCCTTTTTTAAAACCTCTTTTATGATGAAGGGTCTGAAACCACATGGGTTTGAATCTTCCTACCCCCAGGGGGTCCTTATCTTGGTTGTAGACCAGGACAAGGTCACCTTCAGAGAAAAACAGAGGATGGATGGACCTATCATACTGACACTTGGCCTTATGTTTGTGAGCCTCGTTGGCCAGGGCTGCATCATGACACTGCTCATTGAGCTGCTCAAGGTATACCAATCGTTCCTCAAGTGGAGAAGTGTCGGGCAATAATTTTACAGCCAACTTTAGATATGGGATCTGACATTCGATGGGCAAGACTTCCTCCAACCTGTAAACGAGTTGAAAAGGTGAAAATTTGGTTGCAGTCTTAATAGATGTCCAATAAGCCCATAATTCCGAGTATAACATCAAATGGCAATTTGACTTGGCTGAGTTGATAGTTTGTTGTAAAATAGTCTTAAGAGTTTTGTTTATGGCTTCCACCTACCCATTTGCTTGGGGGTAGTAGGGTGATGAATTTTCTTGTCGTAGCCCAAGCTTTGATGTTAACTCGATCATCATTTGGTTCTGAAAGTGACTGCCATGGTTAGTGACAATCTCCCTCAGGACGCCGAACTTTTCTATTATCTGATTGAATAAAAAGAGAGCTGCAGTCTCTCCATCATCTTTAAATGTTGTCATAGCTTCGACCCACTTTGTGAAGTAGTCTACAACTATGATGATATAGCAGGCCCCCTTGCTAAAGGAGGGTTGCAAGTAGTGTAATCAATCCTGCACTTGGTGAAGGGACCAACGGTGATGACAGGAAATATGGGAGAAGGATGTGACCTCATCTTTTGGGAGAAGATTTGGTATGGATGGCACTTCTTGATCGATTCGATACAATCTTTGATAAGTGTCGGCCAAAAGTAACCTTCTCATAGAATATTTTGGGTTGTTACCAACCCAAAAAAATGACTGCCACAAGCTTCAGTATAGCAATCGTTAAGCACAATAACTGCTTCCTCATGAGTGAGACATCGGTGTAGGATGCAGTCAACACCTCTCTGATACAATGTATCTTCGAGTATAAGATAATTATTATCCTGATGGCATATATGTCGAAACTCATCGCGAGAAGGAGTGGTGGGGAACTTAAAAGTCTGGAGATAGATAAGTATATCTCCATACCAGAGATCTAAATATGTGATCAAAAACATATCTCCCCGGATAGGCAATTCTTCAGGCACAATGTCACCTGACTCAACCGGAAGTTCCGAAATAAGTTCTGTGAAGACTAGTGACTTTTTGGACTTGGCTGAAATGAAGTCTAAGTCAAACTCTTGGAGGATGACTATCCATATACTGATTTTTCTGCCTATTACCCATCGTGTAAACATGTACGGGAATGGATTCACGACAACAATGATGGTGGTATTTTGAAAAGGAACATAATGACGGAACCGTTGAACAGCATGAACTGCTGCCAACGCAAGTTTTTTGATGTGAGAATAATTAAGTTCTGGTCCTCTGAGGCCTTAGATCAGGTAATAGATCACGTATTCTGTGAACAAGTCATCTTCCTAAACTAAAACCATGCCAATGGTTGACTCTGCTGTGGCTAGATATAATAAGAAATCTTTGTTATAGTTCGGTGGCTGGAGCAAAGGGGCAGTTGTGAGGGAATGTTTCAATGCGTCGAAAGAGCGTTGAGCAGCATCATCCCAGTAAAAGGGAATGTCTTTCTTCAGTAAGCACATAAATCCCTTGGTGATTTCAGCATAGTTGGTGATGAAGCATCGTAAAAAGTTCGCCTTGCCTTGTAGAATCTGAAGTTGATAGATTGTACGTGGGGGGGGAAACTGAATTATTGCCTCAACCTTGAGAGGATTGACCATGATCCCTATTGTTGACACTATGAAACCTAACAATCATCCTGACATTATGCAGAAGTTGCACTTGTTTGGATTAAGACGAATCTGAAAGTAGCGACAACGTTCAAAGATAAGTCGGAGGTGTGTGGGATGATCCATTCTCTTGAGAGATCGTGATGCTAAATCATATAGATAGGCCTCGACTATATTCTTGAGGTCATGAAAAGTAAAAGACATGGCCCACTGAAAGGTGGCTCCAGCATTTTTGAGACCAAAAGGCATTTTTCGATATGCCAATGTACCTCATGGGCAGATGAATGTTATTTTGTGCTGGTCTTTGGGTTTGATTTGGATTTGATTATATCCCGAAAAACCGTCCATGAAAGAAAAGGCTTCTCAACCCACACATTCATCAATGATCTGGTCGATGAACGGTGTGGAAAAATTATCTTTGGGACATGCCTTGTTCAAATCACAGAAGTCAGTGCATACACAAATCGTGCCTTGTTTTTTATTGAACGTCACGGGGTTTGACACCCATTGGGTCAAATGGATAGGATATATAAACCTGGCTTTTAGCAATTTCTCAACCTCAACCTTAACGGCTGCTGCTTTCTTAGGATTAACTGGATGAAGCTTTTGCTGAACCAACTTGGCATCAAGATATGTTGTGATTTCATGTTCAACTATTCTTGGATCGATGCCTGGCATTTCCTCATAAGACCAGGCAAAAATGTCGCGGAATTGTTTGAAAATATTTGTGTAGATTTGAATCTCTTCGGGGGAGTAGTCTACTCCAACGAATACATTCTCCACGACGCTAAGGTTTTGGGAGATATTGATCGGTAAGGTTTCAACAATAGTTTCCATATTACCCTTAGCATAAACCTTGTGTGTAGCTAAAGGATTAATAGGACAAGACCGCTCTCCCATCATGGTCACGGTGAATTCTCTCGCTTCAATTCGTCTTAACTCTGGGAGGAAGTATGATCTATAATGAAGATCTTCCCAGGGTTTATCTAGACTAGTCATTGCTTCAATTATTGCTTCATCAAAGCGCAAGACTAATTTCAATGAATCGGTGTGAGTGAGAGAACCCTGAGCCCAAACAGGCTCTAGAAGTGGATCTAACTCTTGTGCAGGAGATGGATTAGTGTGAGATGAAGTTTGTTGGACTAAAGAGTACACTACTTCAGCTACGGATAAGGGCATGGGCATGCCTGGGTGTCCTGTCTCATCCATCATGGACGATGGGGAAGGAAGGGTCCATGGATCGTCGAAGTAAGTCGTGCAGAATGACAAAACTTGAAAAATCTCAACCTTATGGTGATTGGATATAAAATTGATATCACCTTGAGGGGGTGGGTAATCGAAGGTACCCATCAAATATGGGCACAAACCAACCCCTACATTGACGAC
>JASDQU010100096.1:31136-43914 GCA_032191745.1 Picea mariana
TTTAATCCTTGTACTAGAGCCTCGTACTCGGTAGTATTGTTGGTGCACTCAAATTCTAGTCTACAGGACAAGAAATGACAATTACCTTTCTGATCGATAAGGATGCACCCTTCTCCCAACCCTTCTTGTGATTTGGATCCATCAAAATAGAGGGTCCATATTTGCGAGAAACAATCGCTCCTTTCTCTCCTATCATCGGGGTTTCAAAAAAAGAGAGAATCTTCTATTGGAATCGGGGATTCTTATTGGAAGATAATTTCAGAGTTTTGAGTAAGCGAAACATTGGACATGGGAGGAGCAAAGTTCCCGAAGTGAGAATCACAGGAACAATTTCCCAATATGGAGAAATTGGTAGAGGCAGGTTCATTTGGGGTTTCCAGATCAGTGACTGTATGCTTCAAGTATCTCTCTCTATCGATCTTGATCATGTTCTTATACTCTTTCATAGGTAGATAAAGGTGCGCCCAATGTGTGCTAAAATATCCGTTTAGTTTTTCGGACCAATCTCGGCTCAATAATAGCCCGTATGCCTCAGGGATATCCACCACAACGATGTCAATCACCTGCATGAAATTAGGATGAGTGGCTATCCTGATCATCACATCTTTGAGTTCCCCCATGACCTTGACCTGGGTCCTATCCAGTTGTATGACATGCTTATCACCTTTTAGAGGGAAAACACCTAATTTATTACAAATGGCCAAGGACATGACATTAGAGGACACCCCAGAATCCACCAAACAGTTGTGGAGATTCCTATTAAAGACTTCAAACGTTAAAAGAAAAGGTGGTACGAAATGCCTCTCTCTCCTACCTCATGAGTAGGTGTTTATGGTTGGTTTTCTTGCTAAATATGTAGGGGGTATGTTCTTCCTCTGACTATCGCCCGTGGCTAGGTTTTGTACCAAACTCAGAGCTTGCAATAGAAGGTGTTTATGTTGAGGTGTTCTACATATGTCCATAACCAAAACATTTTCTTTCAACTTCTGCAAATCTTCTACTACATTGTAATATAATTTAGGGGAATCCTGAGTATGGATTCTTATAGGATTTTTACCGGGAGAGAAAGGTATTTTCGGGCGATCTAAAGTTAACTTACTTTGCGAGGCATGGGTGGCATCGATATCTTTTAGGCCAGGTTGACCCTTACTACATGTCTGTACTATCGATACCTCCACGGGTTGTTCCCGAGACTCAAACAGATCATCCGAAGACGTGATCAGGTCAGGATCCCATATCAGCATGGTTGTTTCTTATGGTGGGTCGGCCTTTTTCTGATCGATAATATTCAAGGCCAAACTACTAGATGGTTCGGTTAGGGAGACTTCGTTTAGAAAATTATTGGCCATTAAATTCATGGCATGGGCCCATTGAGGGCATTTCCTTTATGAGTGGTTCTCTTGGTAGTAAGTACATAAAGAATCAGATGCAACATTCCATAGATCAATGTTTAGGTTGGCTGGGGGAGGTTCAATTTCTTTGAAAGGATGGTTTCTTTTAAAGAAAGGCCTATAGGGCCTTTGGCCTTGGTTTCCCTCACTTGCATTTCTTTTCATATCTATAATCCCATTTGATAGTTTCTTGAGCATTGCATGTCTTCTATATCTCCATTTCCCTTATTGGGAGTTGGTTCAGTCAGTTTCCCCGACGGTCTCATCAAAATGAGTCCTCTATTGGGAGGGGGTTGGCTTTCTTTTTTCACTAAAGAGGCCTGGCCTTCCTTACATCCTTTCATTTGGAAATCTATCATATTGGCCTCTTCAAAATTCTCCACTAGGGTTTGCCTAGCAACTCTTTTAACGAACATGGAAATAGAGGCCGGAAGCACGTTGGCATAAACCTCGATTTTCAACTCTTGGGTTGGTTTCACCGTGGGCTGAAATTTGTTTAGGATAGTCATGAATCTTTGACCCTCTCTTTTTGGGTCAAGGTAGCTATGAATAATTTTTCCATCAGGGCTCTCATGGTAGTTTCTTCAGCAAATTTGTCTAGAAAATCATTTTGGAACTTAGTCCAACTCGTTATAGATCCTACTGGCAAATTAAAATACCATGTGTTGAAGGAAAATTTCCTTGCGGACAGGTATATCTCCTCAAAGAGCTAGACTTTTAACTCTAATAAAGAAAGTGATTATCATGGTCACTAACTTCCTTTTAGGTATACACAAACTAATGCATGAAGAGGAAGGAGGAAAGACATACCTTTTACCGGTGTTTGTCCCTGCACGCTCCGAGTTGAGCTCCAATCTTGATCTCCTCGATAATCCTTGTAGACAAACAAAGTACAACCACTTCCTACTCTATTGAGATTAGTTCAAAACAGGCCTATCTACTTAAAGACAAATTCATGTAATGTCAAACACAAATTAGAAAGAAATAGTCCAAGCATATTACATTAATGAGGACAAAATGTACTTACAACCATAGATGGAATGTAGTAGTTTCATCAAGTTCTCCTTGTCTAACCCTTGCTCAAAATCTCCATGATCGGAATGACAATAGCTTCGATGATTAGCCTCCACTTCACTATGTGTTTCCTATGATATCATAGGTTTCATTCTTCTCATCCCTTTTCCAAATATCACTTACAATATCATAAGTTTGGTATCATTCTCCATCCAGCTCCCCTTTTTCACCATGAGAAAGGTTGCTTATATAGCCTTGGAGAGGCTCAACAACTTGAGATATCTTTGGAGTGAGTTGAGGATTTTCCTCCTTGAGTTAGGGATCTTCCCTAAGATCATGGATGGACTAGGGGTTCGAATCCAACTACCTTCCAAGATTGAAAAGATCTTTCCCCAATCCATCTCAACAAACCAACTGCTGCCTAGAATAGGCAGCGCTCCCTCAAAAGGGCCATCAGAGCGTTATAGTGCTCCCAAGTAGGCTTTAGGGGAGCGCCAACACTTTTGAGAATAGGAGCGCTCCTGCAAAAGGGAAGATGAGTGTTATAACGCTCCCTGATAGCTTATAGGGGGGCGCCAACACTCCTGAGAGAGGTATAGGGGAGCGCTCTCCTCCAAAAACTTAGTTTTTTGGGTTCTTTCATATGGAAAAAGGTTCATAAGCCCAGATAATCATTTCTCCTCTTCCAAATCAAGTGTTTGATGTGTGTGAAGTGTCTTTCTCATCTTGTTATAGGCACGACATAGGCATCATGGCAGTATGATTTCCTTGACACTTGCGACACTTGTGAGCAAAATGTGACACTTGTGACACTTGTAATGATGACACTTGCAACACTATCGAAGTGAGTAATTTCGATGTGTAACACCATGTAGAGGCCAAATTCTCAAACATGTAGGGGAAAAGTCTTCATACTACATCTTCATGTTGAACATTCATAAGCCTGATCGTGAGTATGAATTTCTTGATATTATCTTCAGGCAACCCTGAGGTTTCAGGATCATACTTTGGGAGAAGCTTCTCCGTGTGCCAAGGGATATTGTGTACTTGTCCAGGGATGTCCACGACGTCCCCGGCCAACCAAGGTTGGTTGTCTTGAAGTGGAACTTCTCTTTCCTCCTCATGACTGTTATTACCATCCATATCTTCGGAGTTGGAGTCAGGATATTCCTCTTTCTAAAGGTTGTCTACCTTGAAAGTGTTGCCGACTGGAATCTCAGGTATTAGATCAAGAGGTTCTTATATTTCGGTAATCTCAAAATCTATCAAGTCTTCGACAAAGAGTACAAAAACTTCATTGGGAGTGCTGACTACTAGCCTGCATTGTTGTTTCCTTCGAGGGAGGATAGGAGTGAAGGGAAACACGTCGATTTGTCGGGCATAGGATACGGTAATTCTCCTAAACTGATTCAATTCCTCGTGAGGGAGGGAATAAGGTATTTCAGGGTGAAAAGGTTCTCCATCGAAATGGGGTGAGATATCCGCTTCAAGAGTACTCAGTAAACATGGGTTGTCTGTAGGATGACTAGCTATGCATGTGGGCTGTTACAAATCTGTAGGTTGTTTGAAATGTTTATATAACTTATATACTCATCCATTCATTCTCAGGCCCTCCTAGTGCCAGTTCTATTGACGGGGCCTAAATCCCTTGACTCAACAACAGGAACCAAACTTGCCACCGAGGCCCAATTAGACTCTGCAACGTTTGGAGTGGAATGGTTCTCCAAATCTTGTGATCTGGCCAGATTATCGATGGGATTTTGTATCTTCTTGTTGGAGGCTCTTCCTCAGTCAGGACAATTCTTTTTCTGTATTTCTCTTGGGTGGGGTTGGTGATGAGAGATGCAAGTCAGTATGAACCAAGTTGACAAACAACATGACATAAGTTTAAACTTTTGGGAAGAGGTCAAACTTGGGATAACTCATTGCTCGAACATGCAGATAGCGATTTTATGCCAAAATTCCTAGTAATAATACATCAACCAAATGAACATCCAATTATTGTCTGAGAGAACTAATTAACAGAAAGAAAACACATACGTAATTAAGATTGTGGTAAGAAAAATAATTCATCTACCATAACATTCATCACATAACATTACAACAATTTATCTTCATCATTTAAAGCAAAGAACATCAAAACATTGCACCAGATAACTTGACAACAAAATCAATTTCTCTTACTCATTTAATGGAACGTTCATGAAACAGGAAAGGAAGTCATTCTTCTCGAACTCTAGTCACCTACATATGATGAAAATAGCTTGTCTTTGGTCCAGAAGGACTTCTCAATTCATATCATTCTCAAAATAATTATCAACAACCAAAAGAAAGATTTCTTGCAACAACCATCAACCCTTGACTCACTGGTTGATGTCTCTATTTATAATATAAAGTTTAATAGCAATTAATGACTAAATACAATTTGAGCTAATAAAAAATAGCCACGTGGCATTATCATCTAACAGCATTTCAACTATCCACCCTAGATGTTTCTTGAAAAGGGTGGCTTCTTTCATAATCAGACCATCTGATAAAGAGTTCTTCACAGGTGTTGGCCCATGGAAATATGTGTTGTTCCATTGGAGGCGCATATATCCCTCTGATGTCTGCCGCATGCACCCGATACTTCGTGAGGTTGAAGTTCAATTGGAGAAACATGGTTCGGGGTTTGATAGGATGTCCTACAAACTGTTTCACTTGCCTTGTCTTTGCATCAGTGACCTTTGCACATCTTCGGCCCATAACGCATCTTGTTCAACGCACATATTGATTATTTTGTTTAGGTTGATCAACACATCAGGGGTTTCAAAATCGGGGAGCCTAACATACTTCATTGCTTCAGTGATTCAGTTTCGGTGTTTCTTTTGGTTCTTCGATAGGGTCATAGGATAGAATCTAGTTGGTAATTGGGAAGGTTGTTCCTACAATTAAAACATAAGTAGTTTAGTGATTAAGAAACCTATGATAGTACATAAATAAACAAAAAATATTAACACGTACCTGCATAGCTTGCTAGTCTCAATTGTTTTTAATACTTACGTGATCTCAAACGCTGCATTTGAGTGACCTGTGAAGCCACCGCTCCTCTTTGGTTTAAATGAATACATCATCATGCCATAGTGTGGATAATCAAGTATGATAGACATGAATGTATAAATTATCATAGTAATTACTTTACCTTTGGGGTAAAAAAAAAAAGGCGTCGAGAATGAGTTATGCGCGTGTGTTATCCAAAGAGGTTGAATATCGTACAGAGAAAGTCGTTAAATGCCTCCAGAACCCATACCACCAGGCGTGCCAAGAATCATTCATCAATAACGAAGGTTCAGAAGTTAAAAGGGATCGAAAGGATTGCACCACACATTTTCCTGCAACCTCAATCGATGACGCTTTCATGTTTTGGATCGCATCCGCCGATCAACTGTGGCATGCCAATTTTTCAAAAATCATGTCACGAGGCGTGGGTATTATGTTGGCATGCCTAGTGTTGCTCCTTGATTTCTCTATAAATTCTAGGAGCTTTGTGAGAAATTCCACGTATATGTCGAGTTCGTATTCCCTGGAATTCTGGTTCGGTAAGTTCGTCTTGGTGAAGTCCTGTTCATAAATTATTTATCATTTGTAGACACCTTGAGTTCCTTACACTTTTGCAACTATGGTATCCCCTTCAAACACGAGAAGAGGTCTACGGGGTAACCGAAGTGCCAGGTCTCAACCCTAGCGTGTCTGCAACTCTTTCTTGTTGGCTCCTTGTGTTCTTGAGGCTCCAACAAGAGGTACAGGTATCTGCACGGAGGCAGCATCAGTGCCCATGGAGGAGCTTGGGATTGTCGCAGATACGTTTGAAAGATCCATGCTGGAGACTGTTCCTTCTTCAGGTCTGAAACCGCTGAGAAGAGGAAGGCCTAGGAAGAAATCTTTGGAAGGAGAGGAGGACCACCCTAAGGCCGAACTAAGTGCATGTCCAACCCTTGAGGAGTATGTGGGTCTTACCAACCATTTGGGGTTGGTCAAGACCGCTGGAAAAGGAGGCAGGAGAAGAAAGGGGAGGGCAGAAGTGTCGGGTACTCCTGTTAAAAATTGTGTTCATCAATCAGAGCAGGCTCAAATTTCAATAGCCAAGCTTTACCAAAAGAATAGATAACTGCGACGTTAATTGGTGGTGAAAAACTGGGGGATACCGTTGTCACAAGGTCGTGCAGGAAGCATCGTTTGGTTGCAGAGACGACTTCAGGAAGAACAAGACATGATTGTTCAGTTGCGCGAGGTGCAACAGATGGCAGTGAAAGTGGAGCATGAGACATCACAAAGTGAGAAAGACAATTTGATAGAGGACCAATGCACAGGATACATATACGCTATGTGTTATTGGAAGTGTTGTTTAACACCTCTTTGTCTTTCTTCTTTTTGTAAAATTTTGTAATCTTACGGCGACCAGGCCAGTTAGCTGAGTCATCGGGGTTGTCTATTCATATGTGAACCAGGCTTGGAAGAATTTTTGATTGTGTATATATAAGAAAAGAAGGTGTTCGAATGTATCATGCTTCTTTCGGATGTGAATCAAACATGTATTCTTATTCAAGTCTTTTACGTAAATTATTAGATTTTTTTTTTGGATCATTGTTATTACATCGTGAGTCTGTTAATGTTTTGTTTTGTAAAATCTTTGATATCAGTTAATACTTCCACAGAATTATCGACTTTGGTTATTGAAAATATTTAATCACAGTGGTCGGCAGTGTCACTTTTATCTACGCATGATGCTTACAATCACAATTTTTTGCCGAACCTGAAAAGATCAACCTTCGGCGAAATCCTTTCCGAGGTTGTTCATAAGAAAGAAATACTCTTATCGGTCGACACCAAAGAATGTCGACACTCGGCTTCTTTGAATTACCAAATGATTTTTTCCACCTTAATATTTCTCCGATGTCGAACTCCTCAAGTGAGCCAGGAGAATTTTGGGTCGCTGATTCCTTGAGCAGCTATTGTGTCTCTTAAGATGCTTCTTTTTTGTATGTTCAAGAGAAAATTAAGACATGAAATGTATAATATAAGTGTATTATCAGTTTCAAACCAAGGTGAAAACAATCAAAGGTAGAAAACAAAGTTGTACCCAAAAGGAATTGGTCACAAAACCTTTAGGGTGTGTTGAGCACTCAACACAGGGCAGGGCCAAGTGTGCAAGGGAGATGACATGGAATCCTTATAGGGGTACTCATTGGAATAAAGTGGCACATATTCATCCCCGTCAACATAATATGGTTAAAATTATTAGAAATTAATATAAATTAATGGAAAATTTCGGTGTTTTCTAGGTCATCTTTTTGTAGGTCATTTTTGAGGTGCTAAATAGGTTTTTTAGCTACTGAAAAACCAAAAGAACATAGCATATTAAGGTACACTTTATCTCTACAACTCAAATGAAATATCTTAGAGAAATCTTTCTAACTGTGTAAATCATTCATCAAATGGATATTTTATGAGGAAGTTACAAACCAAACAATGAGGGGTAAATTTTAAGACCCAGTTAACTTCCGAGGGCCATAAGTTCCTACTCCAGAATTGGATTAGGGAACAAGAGAAGCCAATGGAAATTTATTGATCCATATATGAGCTCCATGGATGCAAATCAAAATTCTAGTCACATTAAATATGTATAAGAAGGAATAAAATACGCATGTAGCATTCACGGCTAAAAATATTAATTGGCCTGAAATTTCAACAAGCTATATCTAGCAGCCCAATACCTAGATAGAGGTGAAAATTGAACATAATTTCCAAAATATGTTTATGAAGGAATCCAATTGCGCTCTTGTCAAAAACTCAAAAGATCAAAAACTCAAAAGACTAGGTACACAAATACATAAATATAGTTGAAATTTGCACCTGGTTGGGGTGTGAACATAAGGAATTAATGTGTAATATTCAAATGGCCATAACTTTTTTCGCAAGACTCAGAATTGAGAAAGGAAAAATTCATTGGAAATGTCTTGGACAAAAGAGTCCAAATATTCACCTAGAAAATTAAACTAGACTATTAAATTCACAACGAATCAGAAGAAAGGAATTGTGATACTCTCAAATAACATAAATGTGCCTAGTGTTTTATAGTTTTCCTAATTATTAGTCTAACAAATCTTGTTGACTTCACATTTTGCAGAGTTAACATCATTTAAATCAGAAGAAGATTAACACATATCTCAGAAGCATGGAATGCATGGAATATGCATAGAGGGCTTACAACTAAGAAGATGAGATCAAAGGGATGCATGTCAATATGGGTAATGAAGGTACACATTTAAATGGACATGGAGAAGGTAAGTAAGAGAGCATGAAATTGGTAGAGACCATAAATTTTTTGCAAAAGGATTTCCAAATTTATAAAGCCTATAATGAGAGGATTATGAAATCCAAGGATTACTAAGAAGGATTCAACATCAAGTAAATGAAGAGCTTGGACATAATAGAGAAGACAATGGATAAGGAGACTAAGTCAAGAAAATTAGGGAGCCACAAGTCTCATGATGAGAGAAGAAGAATAAGAAGTGTTGGCATGCATCACCATAACTCCCCAATGCATTCAACTAGGAGAGCACACAATAGTTCAATTCCATCCGCTTTTAGGAAGAATAAGAAGAGGTCTCAGGTGGATGAGCTACAAGGAGAAATGAACAAAATCAATATCCTTACATTTGATGGTGAGCATAAGAAGGATGAGGATTCATAGACATGGATGTTAGGCATGAGGATGTATTTTTAGTTTCATAATTACTCTTCATAGGAAGAAGGTATAATTTCCATATACCATCTCAAAGGAAAAGCATCAATGTGGTGGGACCAATTTGTGCAAGTGCAACACATTGATGAGAAAAAGGTTACTTGGAGATAATTCAAAAGGTATTTTCAAAAGAAGTACTTAACCAAACGATAGTATGATAAGAAAATGAAGGAGTTCTTTGAACTCAAGCTTGGAAATATGACCATTGATGACTATGAAAGGAGGTTTTTAGAGATGTTGAAATATGTTTCTTTCATCAAGGATGAACAAGTTAATATTAAGAGGTATTTGAGTGGGTTTCCATCATTTATTAGTGAGAAGATCGAGTATGATGATCCAAAGACACTAGAGGAAACTATAAGGGGGATAAATTCCCTTATGATCAACATAATGGAAGACCAAATTTCCAAAAATATTGGGAATACAAGAAGAAAAAAAAGATGGAACAAAGGAAGAAGGGGACTAAGCCACCATTCTTCATAAATAATTTTAAGTGACAGTCATTTCATAAAGAAACTAGAATGACTGAGACAATGGGAAAAATACCAAGGAAACCACCTATTCAATGTTGGGGTTGTTGGGGAGATCGTATGTACATAGATTTCCCTCACAGAGGTGAAAAAGTGAGGATTGTTCACAATGTACAACAAGATGAAACAATGGAGGACATGGGTAGAAATGTACATAGGATATACACAACCTTGGATAACAAGCAAGACGAGTTTCAATCACATATGATTTAAGTTGAAGGTAATATCAACAACCAACCCATTGTTATTTTAATTGATACAAGATCTAGTCATAATTATCAAAATTCTAAGATGGTGAAAATATTTCAATTGCCAAGAAACACGCTTGGAAAACCTTGGTTAGTGCAACTAGATACAAGAGCTGAAAGGAATATTAATGAGATGGTTAAGGAATTCCCAATGGAAATGAATGGAATAAGAAGAAGGAGATTTTAAATATCATAACTTTGGGCTCATATTTTAGGATTGCATGCTCTTAAATACTTGGAACCTTATATTTAGGTTTCTCTTCCATATGTTTTTCAAGTATTTGACACCCTTTCCTAAAAAATTTCTTTAGATGTAAGGACTAAACTTCTATGATGTCTACTACCCTGAGAATTCCCTGAAATGCCCTTAAGTTCCCTTCCCCATCCAAGCAAATAAATTCCTTATTATAATATTCTAGGAAAACATGATGTTGTTCCAACCAATCCATACTGATTAGGCAGTAATTTTAATATGTGTTTAAAGAAATATCGGGATTTCCCCTCAAGAGAGATATTCATTTCTCCATCAATGTGATGCCTGGAGTAGCTCCAGTATCTAAGACTCCTTACATGATGAGTACACTAGAACAGAAGGAATTGCAAATGAAACTTGAAGAGATTCTAAAGAAGGGGTATATACGCCTAAGTGTGTTACCTTGGGGTGTCCCAGTATTATTTGTGAAGAAAAAATATGGAATATTGAGACTTTGCAATGACTTCAGGTAGTTGAACAAGGTAACTGTGAAGAAAAAGTATCATTTTCCAGGGATAGATGACCTCTTTGATTAACTGAAAGATGCTAAGATATTGTCCAAGATTGATGTTAGGTCAAGTTATCATTAGGTAAGAATTAAAGAATAAAACATTAGCAAGACTACCTTCAGAACAAGGTATGGCCATTATGAGTTGACAGTGGTGCCATTTGCATTATCAAATGCACTGGTTTCCTTCATGTGTTTAATGAATTTTATTTTCAAGGATTACTTAGATAGGTTTTTCTTTGTCTTCCTGGATGACATTCTTATATATTCTAAGTTTGAATAAGAGTGTGAGCAACACTTGAGGATGGTGTTACAGGTATTGAGGGAGAATCACTTGTATGACAAATTGAGCAAGTACTCATTCTACCAGAATCAAATTCATTATTTGGGTCATATCATTTCATAGGAAGGGATAAAAGTAGATACATAAAATATAAGGGCCATTGAAGGATGGCTAACACCAAGTAATGACTTAGAGGTGAGATCATTCATGGGACTTGTAGGTTACTACATGATATTTATTGAGTGATTCTTAAGGATAGCACACCCAATCACTTCCTTGAAAAAGAAGGGTGTAAAGTTTGAGTGGACATCAGATTATGAAAGGAGTTTCCAAAACTTGAAGCATTTTTTAACAAGTTCTCCCATACTAAGGATTATTTATCCAAATGAAGAATTAATTGTATGCACTGATGCATGTAAAGAAGGACTTGGTGGATTTGTTAGTCAGAATGGGCATGCAATATGCTATGAATCAATGAAATTAAAGGAGAATGAACGTAATTATGCTACTCATGATTTGGAATTGGAAGCCATAGTGCATGCCTTGAATATGTGGAGGCACTACCTCATGGGAAAAATATTTGAGATGAGGACATACCATAGTGGTATGAAATATTTATTTGGACAAACAACTCTAAATGGTAGGAAAAGTAGGTGGATATAATTCCCAAGTGAGTATGACTTTGATATAAATAATATCAAGGGTAAAGAGAACAAGGTGGTTGATGCACTCAACAGGAGAGTGCATGATATGCATGCTACAACCATTAGCATGTACCAATCAGATTTGAAATACATAATTTTAGAGGATAAAAAATGAGACCTATAATATATGTAAATAAAGACAAAATTATGTTGATTTTTCATATGAGATGAGATATAATCGATACATTATTACAATGATGAGTGTTCTATACAGAGAGAACATATGGTGACCATCCATGAAAGGAAGCATCCCTTGGATAATAAATAACTATTTACTATTATTATTACTTATTATATATATTATTAATAATAAATAATTATATTATTAATAATAAATAATTATATTATTAATTATTAATCAAGGAGATGTCTTCTTGATGTTGTCCAAACATCAACACTCCCTCTCAACAAGGGAGACATTTTGCATCATGCCAAGTTTTTCTTTGAAGTATACAAACTTTTCCCTAGACTCATGACACCTTTCTATCAATCCTTGGATATGTATCTCTCCCACTTGAATTGAGGGGAAACTCTCCCTACAACTCTCCCTCTAATCCAACTAACTCTCTCTGAGATCAGGCTCACTCTAGGTCTGCATGTGATAGAATCTAGCATCTTGAGTCTTTATAATTACTTGTCAAATAACAATGACTAGGACAAAGACCATGCCAGGGTCGTTCACAATAGGTACACCCCTGTGATTGAATTTCATCCTGATGCTAACTAACACATGTAAATCACCTCAAGAACCTCAAGTACATATTATTCCTTTTCATGATCAAGGAAAGACTACACCTGGGCCCATTTACCACAAGTACACCTTTGTGATAAATTCATCCTATCTCCCTTGGTCTACATTCCATTCTAGGAGAAGCTATTCCTAATGCTTACTTGAGACATTGTAGAAAAAATGTCTATCACACATGGCACTCCCATGTGGACTTCTAGAGGCTACTCCCTCTAGAAACACTAGGGTCAACTCCCCATAGTGTGTAACTTCAAGGTCAACTCCCTTGATGTGTCCTCATTTTCTCTCCACAAGGGACGTTGGGCTATAATCCCA
>JASDQU010100096.1:68311-79356 GCA_032191745.1 Picea mariana
GTAAACTACAGCCACAAAAACATACCAAGCCATGGTTGGTATAGTTAGCCATTGGCACCAAAAGGAGGGTAGCAGAGGTCATACCAGCCTGCCAATTAATGTTGGGTGAATTCCCCACCCAAACAACCCTTAACATATTACCCCTGGGATCATATGATATGTTGATTGGTATGGATTGGCTAGCTGCCCATAAAGCCAGATTAGGCTGTTACCATAAGACCTTAGAATGTGTAAGTAAGGAAGGGAAGAGGATAACCCTTCAAGGGATACGAAAACATGTCTCGGTGAGACAAATATCAACCCTGCAAATGAGAAAGTATTGCTGAAAGGGATGTACCCTATGTGCAATATAGGTGTTGAAAACAATCGAAGGTGACAAATCAAGCCTTGACGATCAACCTACCCTGAGAGAATATAGAGATCTGTTTCCAGAAGAGGTACCGGGTTTACCTCTGAGAAGGGACATAGAATTCTCGATAGAACTTGCACTAGGAGTGGTGCCGGTGTCTAGGACACCCTACTAGATGAGCACACCCGAGTTAGTTGAACTCAAGATGCAATTAAAAGAAATGATGGATAAAGGCTATATTCGACCCAGGGTGTCTCCATGGGGAGCTCCAGTCCTATTCGTGAAAAACAAGGACGATACCCTTAGACTATGTATAGATTATAGGAAACTCAATAAGGTAACCATAAAGAACAAGTGCCCCTTGCCCAGGATTGATAACTTGTTCGATCAATTGGGGGGTGAGTCTATTTTCTCAAAGATTGATTTGAGGTTGGGATACCATCAAGTCCAAATCAAGGGTGAAGACATCCATAAAACTGCCTTCCGAACGAGGTATGGTCATTATGCATTTGTGGTAGTGCCATTTGGGTTGACCAATGCCCCTGCCACTTTTATGTGCATGATGAACAATGTACTCTACAAATTCCTAGACAAATTTGTACTTGTTTTTATTGACGATATATTAATTTACTCCAAGAACAGAAAAGAGCATGAAGAGAATCTTAGACTTTTGCTGCAAGTGCTAAGAGAACAACAGCTCTATGCCAAATTCAACAAATGTGAATTCTTCCAGAAGCAAATACATTACTTAGGCCATNCCATACACCCGTGCTGAAGATCGCCGATCTAGAAGCTGACTTCCTCGTGTGCATAGATGCATGTAAGGAAGGGCTCGAAGGAGTCCTTATGCAAGAAGGAAGTGTGATCTGCTATGAATCCCGAAAATTGAAGCATGAAGTCAACTATGTGACCTGTGATCTAGAACTAGCTGCCATAGTGCATGCCTTGAAAATGTGGAGGCATTACCTCTTGGGAAGAAAGTGTGTACTTATGACAGATCACTGTGGAATGCGATACCTGTTTGATCAACCAAAGCTCAATGGCAGGTAAGCTAGGTGGATGGCCCTCCTTAGCGAGTTTGATTTCGAAATCAAACACATTAAAGGAAAGGAAAATAGGGTGGCCGATGCCCTTAGTAGAAGTATGAAAACAATTCACCTGGCAGCGATGAGCACTTGTGAGATAGATGTCAAGGAAAGAATAAGAAATGCACAAGAAACAGATTCCTTCGTCCGAACCATGACCATGTACCTATAGCAAGAACCCGTCGGAGTAAAATATGAAGGATACAAGAAGACTGAAGGAGGTCTACTCACTTACAGAAGCAGATTTTATATCCCAGATTGTGACAACTTGAAGAGGTTCATTATGGATGAAATACATAAAAGACCCTACTCGGGTCATCCAGGATACCAGAAAATGATCACTGCCACCAGGAAACAATTTTATTGGCCTGGATTGAAGAAAGACATAACCGAGTACCTAGCCAAATGCATAGAGTGCCAACAGGTTAAAGCAGAACATCGACACCCAGCAGGATTATTGCAACCTTTACCAATCCCAAAGTGGAAATGGGGAACCATCTCCATGGATTTCATCACTGGATTACCAACCTCAACCAAACAGAATGATGCCATTATGGTAGTGGTGGATAAATTGAGCAAGTCTGCTCACTTCATCCCCGTCAAGTCGACCTGTAAGGCAATTGATATCACCCAGGTATTCATGAAAGAGATATTCAGATTGCATGGTATGACGAAAGAGATCGTGTCTGACAGAGACATGAAATTTACTTCCAACTTTTGGAAATCACTGATGACTGGTTTAGAGACCAAGTTGTTGTTTATCACTACCTATCACCCTCAAACCGACGGATAGACAGAAAGAGTGAATCAAATACTAGAAGATATGTTAAGGATGCATGTAATGCATCAACCCAAGAAGTGGGAAGACTACTTGCCACTGGTAGAATTTGCCTACAACAATGGCTACCAAGCATCCTTAAATATGAGTCCCTTCGAAGTCCTCTATGGTAGACCATGTAACACTCCAGTCAACTGGAGTAATCCTGTAAACAGGATTTCTTTTGGACCCAACATGTTGAAGGAAATGGAACAATAGGTG
Source organism: Picea mariana (assembly GCA_032191745.1). Classification (NCBI taxonomy): domain Eukaryota; kingdom Viridiplantae; phylum Streptophyta; class Pinopsida; order Pinales; family Pinaceae; genus Picea; species Picea mariana. The sequence goes on from JASDQU010100096.1 coordinate 70,785, forward strand.
ACTTGAATAAAACAAAACCTGAAAGTCGCTCAAAACCGACAGAAAAGTTATGTCGACCAAAAGAGAACTCCAAGAGAGTTCAAGACGGGAGACCATGTATATCTCAGAGTTAGGCCTAGGAAGATTTCCCTGAAAATGGGAGCTTGTGCCAAGTTGGCACCTCGGTATTGTGGACCCTTTGAGGTTCTAGATAGAGTGGGACCTATAGCCTATAGGCTAGCACTTCCTCCCATATTAAAATCACATATTGTTTTCCATGTTTTATTATTGAAGAAATATGTACATGATGCTTATCATATAATTGACTGGTCTGTGATCCAAGTGGAAACAGAGGGAGAATTTCTACCAAAACCTCAGTGCATACTGGACAGAAAGGAAACCCCGCTCCGGAACCGAACCATTGCACAGGTCAAGGTGCAGTGGAGACATTTTTGCCTAGATGAGGCTACATGGGAAATGGAGGATGCCATGAGACAGGCATATCCAATTTTGTTTACTTTTGTACATGCATGTCATGTTGATAGATAAGAACATCGAGGACGATGTTCCTTTAAGGGGGAGGGAATTGTAACACCCTATTTCCCCCAGTTTGTAAAAATAACTATACTGGCCAAGAACTGTGGCAAACTCAAAAATGTGAATGTGTGATGTGAATGGACCTTGTGAAAAGGTCGATGAATGTGAATAATACATATATATTGTAGGACTGCTAAGAGGGGATATGTTGAAAAAGAGACCATGATGGCTGAAGAAAGGTGGTGGAAGGCACTTGGAAAGGTGGCGTTAACTTCCACCAAAACCAATATTGTATTTGGTCTTCACTGGCCCGGAGAACCAAGAGCGGCTCGCTGGCCCAAAATAAATTACTTGCAGGTTGGTAGGTAGATGGCTCCTCAGGAATTAATGAGGGATGGGGGAAGTGAACTGCCCATCCATAGGAGCCTCGGGCCTGACCACCACAAGGGAAATCGCGCCACAGGCAACCTCGCGAGAGGGAAATGCATGAGGAAGAAGCGTGGAGGGGGCAGACACGAGGGGAGGATGAGAACTCTGGAAAATACAGAGTGAGTGATAGCAGAGAAGGGGGAGAGTAACCCTTGTTCTTGGTCACTGGAAAACAGAGCTGCAATCTCGCAGCATCGTGATCTCATCTCGGGGGTGGCTAGTGGTAAATCCTATCGGAATCGCTGAGCCTACGGTTGGGTGGAAACGAGCACCCCTCTCAGCAGTTTCACTCACTCCTGGTGTTATTTATGATAAGTGTTTTACATCTTGCATCGTGAAATTTATATACTAACATATATGCTCTTAGTCTGTGCAGTTTTATGAATGGTTTGAGTATAAGACTGCCTGTGTAGTGTTTGTATTCAGAAATGGTGGTTGCATGCTTATAATGGAAGGGCCATGTATGGCTTATGTTTATAAATAGATTTATATGTATATATGCACATTGAATCAATTCAGAATTCAAGCCTTTTCTCGGGAAATCTACACCCCTATCCGTCTTAGGTGATACCCTGGATAAACCTCCCCATAGAGACACCTTTTTGAAAAGCTCAGAAGAGGTAGCACATTGTGTGCAAAGACTCTGCAGAGGCACAGAGGTCACAAAATCCCTTGAGGATTCAAAGAATAAGTATCGATCGATGGATGAGATTCTGTCAGAAGATCTTTGGTCATTCATGACCATTAGATTGGAGGAATACACGAGGGTGTTAAATTCCTTAACCTCTTTTCCTTTATCTTCATGAGTAGCGAAGGAATCGCGACCGTAGATCCCCAAGGTCTGTGGGAGTATCTGGACAGTTGGTTTTTCCACATCCATGGAGAAATGGGAGAGGGCACAACATGGGACATATTTGAGCCATCAAATCTTAGCTAGAAAACCCGAAAGTCGTTGGATCTGTTGAGAGTTGCACGAGGTTTAAAACCTCACACGAAGAGCAGCAGAGCGAAAGTCCTGAAGGGGTTGTATCGGGATATCGGCGATTTGAAAGTTCAGGAGTCAGAGGAGGAAGTCTTTTGACCTCGCGAGTGGCGAAGTCACGAGAGGATCAGGACCGTCCATCCGAGGAGGACAGGTGGCAAAGATCAAGGGATCTCGCGAACTCAGAGGTTCGCAAGGTAAGATCCCAAAGGTTGGGTGCTCCAAGTCGCGAGTGGCGAAGTCATGAGGAGCGGAGACCACCATTGGGTCCAGAGAATGGGAGGATTGTTGAATTAGGAGCCCCATCGCCTATCATGCGTTCGGGGGTTTGGAGATTGAAAGGAGTCGTTTACGACTTCAAGAGTAGCGAAGTGCCGAGAGCCGAGCACGAGAGAACATGTGGCAGAACTTCAAGGTGGGGCCTGCATGATTGATGGGTGGACACAAGTTGCCTGGAGAAGGGAGTCAATGCTCCGTTGACTTCTCATGTCTTAGAGATTCATGGGATAAGAGCATGAGAGCTCAACCCTTGGACTTGCAAAGTCGCGAGATCGTGATGTGATCTGGGCCGTTGATCAAAGAGGAAGGACAGCCATGGGATCTGACGTCTCGATACATTGCGTATCGGGGGGTTCGTGAGTTTGGAGGTGGAAGACCAAACCCTTGGAGTCATGAAAACCCGAATAGCGAGAAGTAGGAGCAACCATTGAGTCAGGACCTCCTTTCCATATCGCATATCTGGGTCTCGGAGGTTGAGGGGAATTAGTTTCGACTGTAGAAGTCATGAGCTTGTGAGTTGTGAGAGCTTGTGCAACACGTGGCATGTCCACTTGGTGGGACCCACGTGGTTGACAGGTGGCATGACGATAAGATGCCCAGAGAGAGGGAGAAGTGGTGACAGGTGGTGGACACGTGTCGTTTGAAACGGGAGTCAACATCTTGTTGACTTCTCATACTTCGGGTTCTCGTAAGAAAGGAGCACAAAGGCCCAACAACTCAAGTCTTGAAGTTGTGAGTTCCGAGAAGCCCGGAAGGATTCAAACCTTCTCTGACTTTCGCGTCTTGGGGTTTCGTAAAAGAAGGAACCAGAGGTTCAACCTTTCAACTCGCGAACTTGCGAGTTGTGAGCAAGGCTAGTAATTATCCCTAGTCGGTGGTCACGCGTGGAGAGCGCTAATAAGGAGGGGTCATACCATATTGGAATCTTGGGTATCGGGGATTGGTGAAGAAAATTTGAGGGTCTTCGACTCATGACTCGCAAGGTTGCGAGTTGTGAAAGGTGCTTGCATTTAGGTGCGTATGTGGTCCTATAGAGATAGGGACTAAATAAAGGGAGCTAGTGCTTTGTCGTTAAGCGGCGGGTAGATCTGGATGACCAGAATCTACGCGCCCAGATCTATGGCCAGGGTTTCATTCTGGAGCTCCCTCACCATTCTACCTTTAATATTGGACTCACTTGTATCGCTGAGTCACGAAACACGAAAAGGATCCTGGATTGTTTGGCCTATGGTCCTAAACCACGATCACAGGGAAGAACTAGCCTGCGCTAGGCCCACGTAGGACTTCAGGGATTCTGTCCCATGAGAAAAAGCGAAAATTTCATTATGCCGTAGTGGGTGTGTTACAAAATTGTTGCAACAAGAAGTGGTGATTTTTCTATTTATGGTAAAGTGGTGGAAAATGGGTAAAGTAGTTAAAAGTGGGTTAGCCCTAAAAGAAGGAAGTTGGGTAAAACAGTTAGAAGATAACCCCTAATGGAAGCTACTTGGAGAGTATAAATAAGAGATCAAGGGTCTGTCATTAGAACCTAATTTGAATATATTGAATATCTATTTTGTGAAAGGTTTTAGGCAAGTATCATTGGAAAATCTATAGCAGAGAGTCTGAAGCAGCGACAAGTGAAGTTTCAAGAGTTGAAGGGTTGAGACCGTGTGTACTGAACTAGAGTTTTACTGAAGACATGCATAGATTTCAGTACTAGAAAGGCGTGGAGATCCATGGGCCATAGTGGGACAAAGCACATATACCTGCAAGTTTATTAAGGACAGAGTGTGGATTTTTTTCCAAGGGTGAAAAAAAGGAAGATCGGATCTATCATTAGGGACAAGTTGTAGAGATGAGAAGAGGCTACGAGAAGATATTTTTGTGAAGGTACAACTGAGCTATCTATAATAACAAAAGGTATGTTATATGCTTGTATTAAGTAGGCATTTGGTAAATGCTTGGGGTATGACCATGGGAGATTGATATTTTCCCTTGAGGGATTATTGGTTGTATGGTATATTCTGTATCAGACAGATCTATAGGGATACAATGCTATTGTATTGGTTGTTTGTTGTTGGAATACTTCATTGGGCATCTAGTTAAGACATATCCTATGTTATTTGGAGTATGGTTGAGGGTTTATAGTTGAGATATAGTGTTATCAGTATAGGTTGAGTTTTCATAGCATTGAGGGTTTGATGTATGGTTAATGTAAGGGTTTCAGATAGACATATGTATGAACCTATACATGGTTGTGCTAGATCTACTTGGACATTGGATGAGTATTTAGTTCTATCAGATCAGATAATTTGTGAGCATATACAGAGAGATCAGACAATGATATATACTAAGAAAGTAACATAGACATAGAGACAAAGAGAGTGTTAGTGTACTAGAAGAGTTTTGTGCTAGTCCACGAGTTGCAACAAATAGAGGTGTGGGAATCCACGATTTGCAGTAGGGAAAGGCACAGATACCCATGTGTTGCAGTATAGACAGGCCACAGATCTACAGGAAAGTTTTGAAGAATATTGGTACAGGTTGGGATAGGCTTTTAGTGATAGTGTTCATTCAATGATAGTGACAGGTTGTCTACTTTGGCAATTATACTTCAGGGTGTTTTGGATGGGGCAAGGATAGGTGGTTGTATCCACCTTCTATTTGTAGCTGAAGAACATAGGGGTTTGTATCATCCTTCTGGTTGTAGCCAAAGAATTGGGGAGTTGGATCTTCCCTTAGGTTGTATCATGAAAATCGAGGGGGTTGGAGCCTCCTTCCAGTTGCAGTTGGAGAACAAAGGAAGTTGGTGCTTCCAATTAATGTACTTCTTAAATTCATATAAGGAAAAGTGTTTCGTGGTTTTCTCCCACATTAGGTTTCCATGTAAAAATATTGGTGTATTGTGTATGTGTATGATTGCTCATTGTTCATGATTTATTTATTTTGCACTTGTTGAATGATATTGGTAAAACTGATCATAAATATATATTTTGTTTAAAAAGCATTAAAAAGCACTATTATTGATTCACCCCCCCTCTTAGTAATCAAACAGTGCAAGTTTGACAACTTTGGGTCATCATCTTTTCCATCAGTTTTTGTTGTTCATAGCGATGACTTAAGAAAAATTTTCCATGAGCAGTTTGCTCATCTAAACTATTTCTCATTACAGCAACTATGTAATCAACATATGGTGATTAGTATTCCTCTAGCTTCATGCAGAGATGGTGTTTGTGTTGGTTGTGTTCTCGACAAACATCATCGGGATAGTTTTGAAAAATGTGTCTCTTGGCACGCCTCAACCCCTTTGCATATTTTTCAGAGTGACTTGTGTGGTCCACTTTCTTCTCCTTTTTTTTTGGATGCAAGTATTTCTTAACTTTCATTGATGACTTTTCCATACGCACTTGGGTTTACTTCTTAAAACTTAAGAGAAAAAAATTTGACAAGTTTTTGGCCTAAAAGGCCCTTGTAGAAAAACAATCTGAACATCAACTTCAAATATTAAGAACGGGTAATGGAGGCGTATGTATAAACAATCAATTTACAACTTATTGCACTACACAGGGAATCCAAATGCAACACATTGTTCCATATATACCACAATAAAATGGTGTTGTTGAAAGAAAGAACCACACTTTAAAATAAATGCCTAATTGTATGATCCAATCTGAGGGATTAAGTCTAAAGTATTGGGAGGAAGCCATTAATTGTGAAAATTACATAGTAAATCGCACTCCCATAAAGGCTCTTAAAGATATAACATTGGAATAAGCATGGAATAAACTTAAGCCAAATCTAAGTCACTTCTGTGTATTTGGAAGTGTAGCATGGGCTCACATTCATGATGAGAAAAGGAAAGTATTGCAGTCTCAAAGTGAGAAGTGTATATTTGTTGGTTATTCTAAAGATGTCAAAGGTTACAAACTTCTTCAACCGCATTGTAATGAAATTATTATTAGAAGAGATGTTAAATTTGATGAAAATCTCTTGTCATGTGAGCCTAATTCAACGTTTGTGCCTCCTTCGACATGCGATCCATATTCGGCGTTTGTGCCATCTATTGTTCCTATTATGGTTTATTCTTCTTCAGATGAAGACAACGAGGATGCAAATCCACCTCTGCCTTCTCACCGTCCTCTAAACGAGTCCATTAAACATGAAACTGAACCAACACCACTACTCCCTAGATGGGTCCATTCGACATGAGAAGAAATTGGTGATCTTTTCGGTGATCCTTCAGATCAGTGTTAGACATGTTCATGGTTCCAATGAGCCTCTTCTCTTTTGGTTCAAGTTTCAGAGACTCATGATCCATAATTTGCAGAAGCTTTAGGTCATCTAGATTGGGATACAACAATGAATGAAGAGTATTGTTCTTTAATGGAAAATGATACTTGGGATCTTGTACCTCTTCCAAAAGGAAGAAAACTTCTCAGATGTAAATGGGTCTACAGAACTAAGTATACATCAGATAGAATTATTGAAAGACACAAGGCTTAGTTAGTTTCCAAAGGATTTTCCCAAGTTGAAGGAATTGACTGTAATGAAACCTTTTCCCCTCTAGAAAAATGAATTCCATCCTCCTTGTTCTTTCCCTTGTTTAATCACATAAATGGGAGGTCCATTAGATGGATGTTAAATATTCATGCTTGCATGGGGATTTGCAAGAAGAAATCTACATGGAACAACCTCCTGGCTATGTCCATAATGACTCTATCCTTGTTTGTCACCTTAAGAAATCTCTTTATGGTCTTAAGCAAGCTCCTCGAGCTTGGTATTCCAAAATGGACATATTTCTTCTTCACACTAAATTTTCTAGATGTCATTCTGATCCAAATGTCTATACCAAGAAAGTAGGAATACATCTCATAATCTGTGTCTTTTATGTTGATGACATTATTCTTACTAGTAGTGACTCAAAACTTTTAAACCATGTGAAAACCAACCTTAAGAATAAGTTTGAAATGACAGACTTGTGATTTTTTCACTATTTCCTTGGCCTCCAAGTTTTGAAAACCAGGGAAGGAAATTTTATTTCCCATTCTAAGTATGCCCATGACCTTCTTTGTCACTTTCACATGGAATATTGTAAACCAGCCCCGTCTCCCTTCCAGTCTAGAGTCAATATTTTTTCCACCTGTACTTCTCTCGAAGTTGATGCCACTTTGTATCATCGACTAGTTGGTAGCCTCTTATAGTTTACTCATACTCGTCCTGATCTTTCCTTCGTTGTTGGTATTGTTGCCCGGTATATGCAAACACCCCATGAAATCCATTGGGAAGCAACTAAAAGAACACTTTGGTATGTCTAGGGTATAGTTCAGTTTGGGAAACAATACACTTCAGGGGGGACTCCTTTATTGGTTGGTTTCACTGATTCAGATTGGGTCGGAGACCTTGATGATCGAAAGTCTACTGCAGGTCATTTTTTCATCCTTAGTTCAAGGCCTATCACATGGGACTGTAAGAAACAATAGGATATTTCTCATTCTTTAGCAGAAGAAGAGTACCGAGTAGCAATTAATGAAATTCAGGAAGCCATGCGGCTTCGATAGATCCTTTCGAAATTTTGATTCTAACAACAACACCTGACTATCCTTTGGTGCAATAATCAGAGTTCCATCAAGCTCTCCAAAGATCCAATTCAACAGCAATGCAACAAACACATTTAGCTACACATGCACCTCATTATAAAACTCATTCATGATCGAGTTATTGAAGTGCTCGTCTTCCCTATCAAAGATCAATTTGCAAACATTTTCACAAAGTCTCTTACAAAGTGAAGTTTTCCAAACTTCAATCTGTGTTAGGAGTTCAAGAAGTTGTCATTAAGGGGGGATAGGATTTAATGTCTCCTTCCTTATCTTATTGTGTCATATTTTTAAATCCTTCAATCCTATCCCAAGTTGTTCTTAAGGGGGGATGTTAGGATATTTAGACACTTAGGAGTTAGTTAAGATCAACTTGGTCTATTGTGTCATTAGGTAAAATTGTGTTTCTTAGTGTGTTTCTTTAGTATGCATTTGTAGTTAGGAAATCCAACGGTCAAGATATGTTCCCAGCATAGAGTGATCTGACGGTTCATATTATCCTCGATCTTAATGGATACATTGATCCCTGGCTTAAAACCCGATTGGTCCATCATCTCTATTTAAAGATCATGCAGGGTCATTTGTCGATGATACATTGTGATAAAATCTCTTGTAAAATATCTCTGTAAATTTATTTTTCATTAATAAATTTCTCCAAGTGGCCACATTGGTTGGGGTCATGGATATTTCCCCATAGGGGTTTTACCACGTGAAAACATCGATGTGTTGATCTTTGATCTGGTTGTGTGAATGGTTATTGAAGGTTTTCATCCTCTGTTGGAATACATGT
>JASDQU010100096.1:81095-97646 GCA_032191745.1 Picea mariana
AAATTCCCGAAGACATCGGGACCGTCCATGTGGGAGGACAGGTGGCAGAGATCTGACCATTTCGCGTATCGGGGATTCGTGAGTTTGGAGGTGGAAGACCAGGCTCTTGGAGTCACGAAGTCCCGAGTCGCGAGATCGCGATGTGATCTGGGCCATTGATCAAAGAGGAAGGACAGCCGTGGGATCTGACGTCTTGATACATCGCGTATCGAGGATTCGTGAGTTTGGAGGTGGAAGACCAGGCTCTTGGAGTCACGAAGTCCCGAGTCGCGAGATCGCGATGTGATCTGGGCTGTTGATCAATGAGGAAGGACAGTCGTCGGATCTAACGTCTCGATACATCGTGTATCGGGGATTCATGAGTTTGGAGGTGGAAGACCAAACCCTTGGAGTCACGAAGTCTTGAATAGCGAGAAGTAGGAGCAACCATTGAGTCAGGACCTCCTCGCCATATCGCATATCGGGGTCTCGGAGGTTGAGGGGAATCAGTTTCGACTGTAGAAGTCCCAAGCTTGCAAGTTGCGAGAGCTTGTGCAACACGTGGCACGTCCGCTTGGTGGGACCCACGTGGTTGACAGATGGTGTGATGATAAGATGCCCAGAGAGAGGGAGAAGTGGTGACAGGTGGTGGACACGTGTCGTTTGAAACGGGAGTCAACATCCTGTTGACTTCTCGTACTTCGGGTTCTCGTAAGAAAGGAGCACAAAGGCCCAACAACTCAAGTCGCGAAGTTGTGAGTTTTGAGAAGCCTGGAAAGAGTCAAACCTTCTCTGACTTTCGCGTCTCGGGGTTTTGTAAAAGAAGGGCTCAGAGGTTCAACCTTTCAACTCGCGAACTTGCAAGTTACGAGCAAGGCTAGTAGTTAGCCCTAGCCGGTGGTCACGCGTGGAGAGCGCTAATAAGGAGGGGCCATACCATATCAGAATCTCGGGTATCGACAATTGGTGAAGAAAATTCGAGGGTCTTCAACTCACGACTCGCGAGGTCGCGAGTTGTGAAAGGCGCTTGCATTTAGGCGCGTATGTGGTCCTATCGAGATAGGGACTAAAGAAAGGGAGCTAGTGCTTTGTCATTAAGCGACGGGTAGATCTGGACGACCAGAATCTGCGTGCCCAGATCTACGGCCAGGGTTTCATCCCGAAGCCCCCTTGCCATTCTACCTTTAAGATTGGACTCACTTGTATCGCTGAGTCGCGAAATACGAAAAGGCGCTTGGCTTGTTTGGCCTATGGTCCTAAACCACGATCACAGGGAGGTGAACAGGGAAGAACTAGCCTGCGCTAGGCCCCCGTAGGACTTCGGGGATTCTGTCCCTTGAGGAAAAGCGAAAATTTTATTATGCCGTAGTGGGTGTGTTACAGTTTCTATCCCCATTTTTAAAAATAGGATCAATGAGGCTTTGCGTCCAGGGTTTAGGGAAGTCCTCCTTGACTGCTAAATTGAAGAGCTTGTGTATGTGAGGGATAAGGATTGGCCCTTCGATTTTAAAAATTTCATCTTGGTAGCCTTCAATGTCCTTAGCTTTCCCATTTGTAAGCCGCTTAACCCCGAATTCTATGTCATCTAAAGAAAAAACTTCTTCCTTTGTAGGGACAATAGGAATGGTGTCCATGGCATTAGGGAACTCATAAAGGCTTTTAAGGTAGGAATTCCAGTCCCTTAAGGAAATCCTATTATTTTCTTTAGTATTGCGTTTTAGAATTTGGCTCCAGAACATCTTAGGATCCAACTTATATAGTTGTGAAAGTTGTTCTTGCCTTTTATTGATATAATATTTTTTTTTTCTTTTAATTAGGGCTTTGTACGTATTGATCTTATCGAGTTTTAAGGACTCATGAGAAACATCCCTAAAGGCTTTCTAAAATTTTTAAGATTTTGAATTTTTGTTGTGGGCATTTCTACAACCCGGGTGGGATAGATGTGTCTGTGTGTTCCAAACAATATTAAATAAATGAACTAAAATGAAATTAAGAAAAAAATTTCTTATGTCCACTATAAAAAAATTTGGAAGAGTCACATCAAAGAGGTTTACACCTCAAGGGATTTCCACGCTTTGTAGAACCATAGTTAGATGAGTCTATAATGGTTATATCATTTTCTCAATTTGACTAGCTAGAACCATAGTAGATGAGTCTATAATGGTTATATCATTTTCTCAATTTGGCTAGCTATGCAATTTTGTCGAAATAATAATTTTTTATTTCTTAAATTACTTTTTTAACTATACAATTTTGGTGAAATAATAATTTTTTATTTCTTAAATTGCATTTTTAATGAATTGAGTTATAAATTTTGGTGAAATAACAATTTTCATGGTTTAAATTGCATTTTTAATGAATAAGTAATTTCAGCACTCTAAAAAAACCTTCAAATATTCATTTCTTCAATCTCAAATATACCATTCCAACGATCCTTTTAAATTTCTAACCGAATTTTTGCAGAATGTTCATAAAATTGTGACCGAAAATTAAAAACTAAGAACCTAGAACGTTTAAACCGGCTAGGATGGGGGTTAGTGATGACTGAATGGCATCCTGCTAGCTTTGAGGATAATAGATGAAGACAATGTACCGTGATCCTATGTTTTGATGGAATTTCCCCTTGGGAAAAATGATGTTTTGATGGAATTTCCCTCCAATATGTAATGGAAAAACAAATCTTGATCGGCAGTGATTTGTACTAACTTATGCCTTTCTGCCTATCCTTTCACTTCAAGCGGGTGGAGGTGGTGGAGTGGCTGGCATTGTCACTGTTGATTGAGATCCCATTCAAAAACAAAGTCAAGGTATGTAAATAATTTCTAAACCCTGGATCCGAGAACCTACTTTAGATCTGATCGATTTTAGCACTTAGTATATCGTGTTTTTAAATCACTTGCAGACCATGAATCCGAGAACCCACTATAGATCTGATCGATTTTAGGATTTGGGTATCGTATTTTTAAATTTTCAGTTTGAACTTAAAATCACTGTAGCTACGATTTCTATCTTCAATAATCTGTGGGCAAGACTGCCGACTATAGGATTGTGTATGTGGGGCCAAGGAAATTCGTTGTATCTCGAGTCCCAAGACCACATGTCGAATGGTGGATGATTTCTGCCTGTTATTGCCCCCATGGACTCCGTGTGGCGACATTTTTGTAAAAGAAATTGTATTTTATTATAAATGCGTTGTTTTTAGCTGTAAAGTTTTTGAAGTTTTCTGAGTTTGAAGATTAGGAGTCATGAACGTTATAGAAAATTGTAGTATATATGTCGAAGAGTCTGGAGGGCCATTTCTGCAGAATTACGTCTAGGAGCTGAAGGGGCATCCTCCATCGCCCTTGGCTGCCTCGGTGTGATTTCTGGGCTTCTCTGCTGTGGGCATCTCTGCCCTTTCTCCTGTACTGCGGGCTTCTCTGCCCTTCCTCCTGTACTGCGGGCGTCTCAGCTCTTCCTCCTGGTGTGCCGTTCAGCTGCTGATCCACAGCGGATTCTTGTAACCCCTTCGAGCCCTTGGCCTCCCATAACCATTTTTTTTATGATTTTTTTGTTATTACGTAAAGGTTTGTAAACATTATTTTTGTGGAGCTAAATTTTTTTGGGTGGTGAATACATATTTGTAATAGGGGGTTCGCTGATTTATTGGCTGCACTATTACAAAGTGCTTCTCTAATAAAGCTTTCTTACTTTTACGAATTGCTTTGCTGATAAAGCTTTCTTAAAGGGGAGAAGAAGAAGAAGAAGAAATGATTTTAACGTCCACGAGGCTAACAATAGCCTATGGGATAGACCGCCTCACACACTAATTTCTGCAGTTCAGCCCTTTTCTTGTTCAACTTGATGATGAGCTCCCCCAATTTCTCCACTGCTCCCTCGTTGAATAAGTTATTCCAAGAGCTAGCTGTCAAGATACTTATATAGCTGTCCCTACTGTCTTTGAAGGCTTCACACTCTAGAATGAAATGTTTTTCTGTTTCCACTTTTCCGGAGGTGCATAATACACACACCCTTTCTTCCCAAGCTTCTTTTGGTCTTTTCCAACGCCTAGTTTCACAACGGAGTTGATGGGAATTGGTTCTTAATTGGGCAATACGCATTTTGGCTCTCCAAGACATATTGGCCCCTATGTACGCTTTTTGATGATGATTGTATGTGGGGTTAAACTCTTAATTATAATACTCTTTCTTTCTCCCGAGCCCTTTATCCCAAGTTCACTTGTGGAACCTATCAATAACAAAAGCCTTTATCTCTTTATTGTTCGTAGGGCACCTGTTCAAGTGAATATCTCATTTATTAAGCCATTTAATATTTTGTCGCATCCACGTCTTCTTGCTTTTGCACAATATGTCATTGAAGACGACGTTAGGCCACCAACCATCTTCCATTTGCTCAATTTTTTTTAGATATCTTATGAGACGCACCATAGCAATTGCTTCAATAGGAGCAATCCCCATTTCACTCAACATGACATCATAAGGGACTGAACTTTTAATTTTAAACTTGTTTGTGATCAAGCGTTTTTGAATCTTCTCAATTTGCTTCCACTGTAAGTCAGATGTGCTGCTGGCCCACACTTCACAACCATATAGAACCACCGGGATCACTAAAAGCCCAAAGAGAGTTTGCATAGTCTTCCAATTCCATAGCTCTGCTTCTCTGCACCTATTTTGAAAAGCATAAAACGCCTTCCAACCTCCCAAAGTTCTTTTCTTTTCGCAACCTTCCCAACTTAGATTTTTGTTGAAGTCAATTCCGAGGTATTTGTAATCTGTCACTTCTTCAAGAGTGTTGCCTTCAAAGTAGAACTTATGTTGCTTATGTTTTCTTTTGCTAGAAAAAATCACCACTTTCGTCTTGCTAGTATTGACTTGCATCCCCACTGTACTACAAAAGTGCTCAAGGGACTTAAGTTAAGTGTTCTTGCCACCCAAGAGCGGATTTAGCAATCAGAATAAAGTCATCTGCATACAAAAGAAGCCTTATCACAAAATCACCCAAAAGAGCACCATCACCCTCTTGTGAGTTTAACCACTCTTCAAGTTTGTCTATATATAAACCAAAAAGGGTAGGAGACAATGGGCACCCTTGCTTGACCCCTATATCGCTCCTGAAACTTTCGGAGATACCAACTGACGTTCTGATTTTGACTTTAACCTCCTCATATAGCCTATGGACGGCTGCTCTAAGATGTATAGGAACCCCAAGTTCCTCCAGTCTATGCCAAAGCTTATCTCTAGGGACCGTGTCAAAAGCTTTTTTGAAATCGACAAAGCAACAAAAGGCTTCCTCTTTTTTCTCCCACACTTTTTCAATGATGTGCCTTAGAGTTATACCGTGATCAATCGTTGAGTGTTTAGGTTTGAAACCTGCTTGCCCTTTAGCACGCTTATCCCCTTCTTCCGCCCACTTGCTGATTCTATTTTCTAACATACTTCCAAATAACTTTGCAAACAAGGGGTTTATCATTATGGTCCTATAGTTGGAGGGATTGTTGACATCCCCACTCTTGAAAAGCGGTATTACTAGGCTTGTTGTCTAATCTGTAGGGAATTCTTGCTGAATGATGTTGAAATTTTTCATAATGTGAGGTGCAAGAGTTTTTGAACCCCACTTTAGATATTCTGCTTGGAGTTCATCTAAATCTTTTGCTTTTCCAACACCCAACTTTTTGATACCCAACTCAATTTCTTGCACGATGAAGAGCTTAGTATTAGTGTTGACCAAGGGAGGGGGGTCCACTTTAGGATATTGCTCATAAAGCTGCTTTGCATACTCGAACCATTGATAGGTTGTGATATTATTTTCAGTTTGTTTCTTTTTCGTTTGGAGTTCCTTCCAAAATATCTTGGGGCTATTTTTCCCCAAGAAGATTAGTTACTCCCTCCTTGAGATCATGGAATCAACTTTTTTCTTTCTTACAATTTGCTTGTAAGCTTTTATGTTTATTTCTTTCTGGCTTGACTCTTTCAAAGTTTTCCTTGCTGTTTTGCATTCCTCATCAAACCAAACATTAACCGAAAAACAGTTTGTTTCAGATTTCCTATTTTTTGCTCTTTTGCATTTTGTAAGCGCGCTTTTGATTAAATTTGTTAGCACATGGCTATGAAGGCCTTGGGACGGCATTTTCTCCTTGTTAAACAACCTCTTTAGCGCTATCTTGAAGGTGTTACAGTTTTTTTGAGTCAACAGAATTATGCCCTTTGAAGGAGGTTGCTGAATGTGCTGATTTTTATTCCCATGTTGTTGTTGTTCAGCCCAAGTTAGACTTAAATAGATCGGTTTATGATTAGATTTCAACTCCCACAGTTGTTCACCAATCAAAACTTCCTCCATTTTCTCACACAAGCCATGTGAACAAATTGCATAGTCTACTACACTTGCTCCATTGTAGGTATTGCAGGTGAAATTGCCAGAGTTCGCCCATCTAGCCAACCCATTACAAATGATTAAGTCAAATGCCCCACATAAAGTAAGCAATTGTTCCCCCCAAAAGTTGCAGCTTTTGTTGTCCTCTGAGACTCTTGTCCACTGGTGATTTCTTTCTTCTGTAAGCCAAATGGGGTTGCAGTCTTCCTTACAACGAAGAATACTAGCTTGTTCACATGTTGTCCTAGCATTGAAATCACCCACTATAAGGAATTCACTTAGTTGAGAGTACGCAACAATATCGGTTTTTAAGGTTGCAAAGGGGTCTTTGTGGTCAAGCCCCCTATTTTTGTAAGTTTTTGAAACTTGTGGGGCAAAATTATATGCTGCAATCCTGATGATGTTACCATTTTCTGATATCTTAAACCAAATGAATTGTTTATTTGAGTCTTCTCTTTCTAACTGAATGAGACGACCTTTTTTTTTTTTTTTCATTAAGACCATGATACCCCCGTGTCCTTTACCATTTTCAATTGCTTTGTTCCACACTGCCATCTTCACATGCTCTTCAAACATAGGTGTCTTGCACCCTTCATGCTCATGTGTTTCCAATAGACAAATTATGTCTCTATTTTCCGCGATAGGTCCTAACCCAGGTCCCCGCCTCCAAGGATAACCTCTGCAATTCCAACAAACTAATCTTAAGGAAACCTGGGAGTAATTTGGTTGCTATTTGTTTTGATCTACAAGACTCAAAGTTGAGTCTTCACCCCTATTTGTCCGTACTGGCCTTGTTTCATATTTTCCTGCTAATGAAATTGTTGTCTCTTTTTGGCTACCAACTTGCTGTCCTGTTTTAGAATGAGGACCGAAAAAGGCAATAACAACTTTTCCTTCGACCAACCATGCCCTTTTTCCCTCATCCCTTGCTGCCCTAATCTTTGACAACTCTTCCCTTGTTTTCTCTTGCTATCTAATAGTTAAATCTTCGTCTAGAAAAAAGCGAGAGCCCCTCAAGAGTTGCTTCTTGCCTAGGAGAATTTGCTTCTCACGTATGCTTGACATGATGACTTTTATGGGCCTAGCTCTCTCGCCACTAGGCTTACCCACCCTCCATGGCAAATTCGACCTTGCTAAAGCAACTTGTCCTTCAAAAATTCACTTGCAAGATCAAGAGTACACTCATTTTTCCATACTCTCTCACACCTTTGATAATTACGTTTGTTGCTCTGCCTTGTCTTTCCTTGATTTCTCTACCTTGCATGTCGTCCCCCTGGCTGTGTGTTTCTTTTTCCTTATGAGCAGAATTGCTAATGACTTGTGCCCGAGTTTTGGAATTTTTTGTAAAATCCCCTTTCTCTTCATCCCTTGCTTTCACTCCATGGGTGTATGCTTGTTCACCTGTTTTCCCTTTAGCCTTGGGTGTTTTAGAGTTCATCCCCTCTCTAATTTCCACAACAAAATCTTCTCTGATTTGCCCGACATCCTTCAAGCCTTGCCATTCAGCCTTTGCTTCCAAAAGGACTTCTTGCAACAATGTCACTTGATCTGTTAAAACTTTATTGTTTTCTGCTAAGTCCCGATTTTCTACTGTTAATAGTTGGATTTGAACGTCTCTCTCATGCCCTTTGACTTCCAAAACCTCCAATCTCCTCTTGGCATTTAGTAACTCTTGCACATATAGGTCATGTGACCATGTGAGAGGTGTGGATATGGGGCTATACAATGCATAGTCACTGCTGTCTTTATTCCTGTTGCTGTTACACCTTTGCAAAAGAGTCTTGTTTGAAAGTTTATTACGGAGGGCCAATTTTTTTCTTGTCTGTTCCCATTTTAGACGAGCAGCTCTATGTTTTAAAATACCCTGAAACTGTTTGGCATTGACCCAAACCCACTTCCCTGCTTTGCTTGAAGAGGCAATTTTCACTTGACCTAAATGGTTTGTTTCACCCGAGACGGGTACCTACACAAGAGTAAGAAACATGACAATACCTGCCTGTCTATTGGAGACAAATGACTGACAAATCGGGAGCCCACCTAAACCTCTTGCAGTTGCAGCTTCTATGGCCCACCTCACCTCCACGGGCACACTCATAGTTCCACTCTGGCTGCTCGGTCGCTGTACCCTGCTCGAAAGTCCCTGCTGCTCGAAATCTCGTGCTTGCTCGCTATTCCCTGTTCGAAATCTCGTGCCTGCTCGTTGTTCCCTTGCTGTTCCGTGTATGCTGTTCCCTCGCTGCTCGTTGTTCCCCTGCTGTTTGGATAAAATGACCGCTCGTTGTTCCCCTGCTGGAGTGACTTTTAGAAAGACGATTTAGTTGCCTTGGTTTTTATGTGCTTGTTGTTGTGGTTATTTGTCTCTTCTGTTTTAGCACTTTCATTCTCTTGTTATGGTGGATAAGTTACCTCTGCCTATTATAACTCCTCACAACTATTTCAGCTAGAAATCTGCAATGGTTGTTGCATTATGAAATAAGGGTTTATATACGGTTACTATTGGTACATAAAAAGAACCCACACAAAATGTTGGAAAATTTAAATGGCATAATTATTGTGATGAAGCATTAGGTTTAATATGTCCTTTTGTTTCACTGGAACTATTGGAACTATTGTTTCATCTTGAAGGTATATATAAGGTATATATACTTCTCTTGAAACATGGGAGCAACTTGAACAACTATTTGGTAAAATAGATGCAATTTGTGATCGTCAATTGGAAAATCGACTAATCAATGTTAGTCCTAATAAATCATTTCCAAATTCAAATGTCTTTAGCTTCAATTCAAAGATTATTCAGTGTTTGTTTCCACATTTTATTCAACTCAAGATGCCTTGGGTCAAGCTTTTGTAATGCCTACATTTGATGCTTTTGTTGAACCACTTACTCATTAGTAGGATAAACTCATCCATATGGGTGCCTATGGCTCCAAAAATTCTAAGTCTCATGCTCTTGTAGCTAACTCATCTTCAAATTCAAGGATACAACATAAAAATGCATCTAAAGGGAAACAAACACAAAGTACAAAGAAGTGTAACTCTTCAAATCCCTCACCTAAACAAGATTTTGAAGGTAAGAAAAGTCCTCTTAAATGTGCTTTCTGTGGAAAAGAATGTCATTTAGAATCTCGTTGCTTCAAGTATTTGGCTGTCTTGTCTTAAAAAATGAAGCAACACAATTTAAATGTCAATCTATCTTCTTCTGGCAATGATATAGGAAATGTTAAAGCTCTCTCTGCCATTGCAAGTTTCTCCTTACCTAAATGGATATTTGATTCTGGAGCAACCCTTCACATGGTTGCACATAAGAATTTGTTTTTTCCATTAATTCAAGCAATATAGAGCATAATTTTATGGGCAATTCTTCACCTTTGGCCATTCAAGGGTAAGGTTCCATTGGGATGATAGATGGCTTGATCAACCATGTTCTATATGTTCCTAATCTTTTAACTAATTTGCTCTCTATTTATCAGATTGAAAGTTCTGGTTCAGGCAAGACAATCTTGTTTGCCGTCGATTCTATTGTTGTTCGTGAAATCGAGGATCCTTCACAAATTGTTGCCATAGGGAAAGTGGATCATCATGCATGCTTGTACTCCTTTTCTCATTTTGTGCTAGAGTCCCCTACTAATGTATTACTTGCCCACTCAATTGAGTTAAGTAAATTATGGCATAAGTAATTTGGTCACTTAAACTATCGCCATCTTTAGCAACTAAGGAAGCAAAATATGGTCATTGGTCTTCCTCCTATCTCTTTTTTGGATAGTGTTTGTATTGGGTGTGTTCTTGGCAAGCATCCTCAAGATACTTTTGATAAAGGAAAATCTTGGAGAGCTTTTGAAGTTCAACATGTTCATAGTGATATTGCATGCCCTTTTCCTATCTTGTCTTTTCAAAGGGCCCGCTATTTGCTTACTTACATTAATTGATGACTACTTTAGATGCTCTTGGATCTACTTTCTAAAGAACAAACGTGAGGCTTTTGACACTTCTCTTGTGTTCAAAGTCTTAGTTGAAAATCAATCTGGAAAGTCTATCAAATGTTTGTAGGCAGATAATGGTGGTGATTGCGTCAACCACAGATTTGAAGACTATTGTGCCAGTGAAGGTATTCAACTGCAACATACTGTGCCCTATTGTCCACAACAAAATGGTGTTGTTGAAAGGAAGAGTGGTACCTTAAAGGAGATAGAAAATTGCATGATCCATTCTAGAGGTCTTGCCCCACAATTTTGGGCTAAAGCTATCAATTGTGCCCACTATGTTCAAAATTGCACACCTCACAAAGCTATTCAATGTGTGACCCCAGAAGAAGCTTGGAGTGGATGAAAACCTTATGTTGGCAATCTTAGAGTCTTTGGGTGTAATACCCGGGTCCACATCCCCAAAGAAAAACGCAAGGTGATGGACATACAAAGTAAGCCTTACATCTTTGTTGGCTATGTTACCCCCCATGCTTAGGGGTAACTGTAGAAATTATGAGGTCCTATGAGGCTGTCATCTAGGTCTGTCTTTGACCTCAAGATGGCTCTAAGTTTTATCTTCAAGATTGTCCTTTGCTGCTGTTTTAGGACAACAAACAGTCAAGTACTTTCTGCTCACAGTTTTGATGGTTAAGTGTCCTTTTGAGGTACCCTTGCAAGTGTTTTATTATCCCAATGTTAGCACATGCAATATACTCAAAACAAATAACGCTACCTCTTAGATCTTTACAACTTTAAATGCTGATTTACAATTCTAAGAATGCATGAAATTAACACAAGTATTTTTGGTCAACATGACCCTGGATAAAACCCCTCGAGGAAAACCGGTTTGGAATGGAAGTATATATATGTGGAGAATAGAAGGTGGAATACAACAAGTACATGAAACAAATGAACTTGATACAATAACAACTTGTCTTAAGCTGCAACACAAGTCCAAGAGTAAAAGATGCGCCCAAGCATGGTGTGCGCTCCTTAAATGTTGCTCTATCCACTGAAATGAAGCGCCCTTGCTCCCTTAAGCTCTGATGGAGAAACCCTTGCACACAACTCTAAATATGTGAACTACCTCTCCACTGAAACTGTCCTCAAAGCAATCTGACCATTGCAAGACCTCCCTGCTATAAGTGCGCCCTCCTCCAAGCAAGAACAACAACCACAAATAAGTTGGGCCCTAAGCCTTCATGAGCCCTCCATGAAAGGAGGTGCCCAAGCTCTCCTCTCCCAATGTTTCCATTCTCATCCTCTTGCCCTTCCCCAAACTCTCTTGGTGAACATACAAGCGAATGAGCCTCTCCTTGCCTTATGCGCCCCTCTTAAGGAAACATAAGGAAACCTAAAAGTTGGGTGGATGAGATCATCTCATCCCATCTCTAATCAATGTCCAAAAGAATCTCAACTCAAAACCCACTTTACTCAAGTTTCCATAGTTTCACTTTATGTCCCTCAATTCACCCACAAAGTGAATTAATAGTCATTTTAGGCTAAAATTACCAAATTTCACTTTTGACTTAAATCTCCTAAGTCAAAGTGAAATTAGAGATAAAGTACATGGTACATAGTACAAAGTATTTCCCACTTGTGTTTAGAGGTTCACAAACACAAGGGGACCACTTTCCAAGGTACCCAAATCTCAACAGTAACTAGAGGAGATCATGTCTCGTGGCTCGCAATGGAGACAATGATCCCAACCATGATGATGATCAACATGTCCATAGGTGGCAGCCCAACAACCCCCCTCATTTACCTTTGTAGCTACAGGTCAACCAAGGCTCATCACATCCAAGCAACCCAGTGTATGGGAGATGGTAAGCCAATGTAACCATGAGGTATGCTAGTCCTTCTTTCATGCAAAGTGTTGTGCTTAATTTGTTGGGCATGTGGATGAGAATCTTTGGTTGAAGTTGGATAATGGATCATTGGCTTGGGAAATTGTGTCAGTTGCCTTGTTTCACCTTGGTGTTCAACTTCTATGCCCTAGTCTCGTGTTGTCACCGCCCAGGGAAAAGGGGTACTACTGGGGCGCCCTCACAAGGGTAACGTTCTGTTCCCCACCATATTTAACACTTTCCATCCTGGAGCCTCTCACAGAGTACTAAACTTCGGTAATAGGTCATGGTCCATCCTCTCATGAGAAGAAGGGGCTGAAGGCTCAGAGGATTATGTAGCTGATATATGCTATGCTGTAATTGATAAAGGCCACCGTAAAAGCCACAGACCAACTTGAGCTCTACTCCCTCTAATGGTAATCGTCCCTGCCCTGATGCGAATGAATGCACAATTATAAAGGACTATGGCCCAGTGAAAAAATGAAGGAATGAAGCTTGAAACCTTCTTAAGGGGACTTGCAAATGATAACTGGGTATCAAAAGGCAATGAAGGGATTCAAAATGCAAAAAGTACCAAGGAAAGGGTTTCTCAAGTAGCAAGCGCTCCCTCTACAAAGGTGCTCATTGAAATGGATTTAATGATACCATAAGCCATGAAGTAAGCCCTAATTCATATCATTATCACACTTACTCTTGAAGGGTTTCTTTATTTCTTGCTTCCCTTGGGACCTATCCCTCTACCTAAGTCTTTTATTTTCTGTCTAGGTTGGCACACCTAATAGGGTTGAATGAAGGCCCTCCCATATATAAACTTGACAACTAACATGAGGTCCTGGGCTGGTGTGATGCTTGAAGGGGATACTGAGGTGAATTATTTGCATGGCTTATATCTTAAGTAACAACTTACTTTGCATGATTTAAGGACTGACATCTCTTATGAACATTGGTTTACCTTGTCTTATGCTCGGTTTTGTTTTGGATGGCCTTGACTTGGTTCTTTGAGGGACATCTTGGGCTTTCACCCAGGACGTTGTGCCTTTATTACAAGACTTTGGCATGCGTGACGTAGAGCCGTGGGTCATCCAATGACTCACCACTGTCAGACATCAGCTCACACATCCTTGGAACCTTGGACGATGGACAAATGGGCTTGGTTTGAGTAGATTTGGTCATGATGGCACACAGATGGGATGAAAGCCCACAGGCTGGGTAGAGTACCCTAGGGCTTATTATTCACTGGATTAGGGATGTTGCAGCAGCAAACAACGAGACAGCATGCAGAGATGAGATGCAACTCCCTCTAGCCTAGACGAAATGACTCAAACTCTTGACATCACCCTCCATTGATCATGGCGTCATCTTCTAGGGTTTCATGGCATTAGGGTTTGATGGACACTTGGGGTGCTGGCGATGATTTGGCATGGCTATGATGGAGGAGGCATATGTTTTCCATTGCTCCACTTCCACATGATGCCACGTGGCCTTTGAAGGCCCTCTCTTAGCCTAAGAAGGCTTGACGTCACCACACGTGTGGCCATTTATGATGTATTTTTGCATTTTAGTGATTTGTAAAGGATAAACGAGGGGTCGGCCCCACTTCAAATGAATGTTATGTGGACAAATTTGCTAGGCTAGCCTCATATAAGAAGGCCAGCGTTAGCTTTCATTTTATCATCACAATTCGTCAGACATTGTGGGGTTACACTTCTGAAAATTTCGCCCTTTTTAACTCTTTGGCTCTTTTCTCTCATGTGCTATGTTTGAAGGAGGATCTTTTGTGGATGGTTTGCCCATTTGGATGGATAATTTCTGCAATTAGGGTTTTATGCTCTTGATTATTTGAGGAAGTAAGTAATTTTATGCAATTCTATTGTTTCTTGTTGATCTTAATGGTTAAATTGCTATCTTGTTGCATATATCTTGTTTCCTTGAAACCCTAGGAGGAAGACATGAGTGCTTCTCTTCCTCACAAAGTTTTACTTTTCCAAGATTGTAAAACGTCCTTGCTAGGGTTAAAATCCTAAGGCCTAAAAGTGCTTGCACTTTAGGGTTTTAACTTTTAACCCTAGACATTTGATCCTTGACCTAAGTGAAGCTAGAAGAAGGGAAAAGGCCACCTAGGGCCCAAACGTGCTTGCACCCTAGGTACCTTATTCCTCAAAGTCTAAAGCCTAAGGCCCAAACGTGCTTGCACCCTAGGGTTTAGACTCTACCTCTTTGGTTTCAATTAGATCAATCTTCAAGTTTAATGCATTTGAGACTCCATAGGCCCTAGAATGACAATGACTCCGATCTAGGAGTGTTATTGTGACTAAAGTAGTTGTTGAAATCACTCTTCTCATTCTCTCAAATATCCTACTAACTTTACTAACCATAACTTTAGCAAACTTCAAGTATTTCTTGCTTCTGTTATAAAAGTTTGCTACAGCCACTGAAAACTACATTAATTTGCTGCATACATCCATTTATAAGTGGCTTAACTTGTTCAGAAATTACTTCTAGCAATTGGACAATGATCTACTAGATGAATGCTTACTTCTTATGCTGAATTGCTACATTTCTGAGCATTATTTCTTGTTGCTGTTGCAAATTTTTTATTGCTGTCATAAGATTGTTTACTGCTGTAATTTGCAACAGCCATAGCAATTTTACTTGTCTAGTGTCTAAGGAAGTCATTATTGCATGTTATAGCTTGGTAATTGTCAATATATGCTGCAAATTGTTCATTGTTCTGGACAGGTACAGCAATTACCTTGCAATTCCTCTTTTCCTTCCTAATCCTAGACTTAACCGACAAGTGATCAAGATAGGGGGCGACAAGCTTGGCTATTTCTTGCTATTCGGTCCGTTGAGGTCACCAGGGAAGCCTTCTTTGTGGTGGACCTCTTCCATCACTAAAATGAGGAAAGATTCTACTTAGGTGATAGTGGTAGGTTCTTCCATTGTTACACAAGATTTGGGGATCTTGTGGAGGGCTTTGCACAAGTACAAATCCTGTGATAACAAGCTACTTGAAAGATGTTAAAGGGTATAGATTACTTCATACCGATACACATGATTTGATCATCAACATGAGTGTTCGACTTGATGAGTATCCTCCTCAACATCTTGCGTTTTCATACGATGTTTTGTCTTTTGAGTTGATTTCTCTTGCTAATGATAGGGATTTGAAGAACGACATCATGTTATTCTTCCTCCACCTCCTCATTGGGGTGAAAGAAGAACCAAATCCTCTCTTCAAAGAACTCCTTGAGTATTTATGACCAGTTGTTCAGATCTAAAGGATTTTCATGAGGCCCATGGTATTATAGAGTTGGGACATAACCATGGAAGATGAGTATAACTCCTTGTTGAAAAATAGCACTTGGTACTTGGTCCCTCTTCCAAAAGGTAGAAAATTGATTCGGTGTAAGTGGGTATATCGAACCAAATATGCAACAGATGATACTGTAGACAAGTATAAGGTTTGATTGGTTGCTAAAGGTTTTTCTAAGGTTGAGGGCGTTGACTATTTTGAAATGTTTGCACCTATGGAAAAAATGAATTCTATTCGCTTTGTTCTCTCTATAGTTGCATCCTTTAAGTGGATAGTGCATTAGATGGATGTTAAAGGTGCCTTTCTTCACGAAGATTTGAATTTTGTAGATATAGATATTCACAGAGCAACCTCCTGGTTTTATCCAGAACTCTTCACTTGTGTGCAAGCTTAAAAAATCCTTGTATGGTCTCAAACTAGTTCCCAGGGCTTGGTATGAGAAGATGGATTCTTTTTTTCTCTCTTTAGGATTTTCTCATTGCCACTCACATCAAATGCCTATACTTTGCGGCAAGATGATGAACTTCTCCTCCTTGTTCTCTTTGTGGATGTTCTTAGTCTCACCGGGAGTTCACCTTCATTGATTGATCATGTAAAGTCCGCTTTGTATCAACAATGAAGTTTGGTTCCTTCACTACTTTCTTGGATTACATGTCACTTTGTTTGCATCTGGGATAGGTCTCTCTTAGTCCAAGTATGCCTTGGATATCTTAAGCAGATTTCACATGTTGTATTGCAAATTTGCACCCACTCCATATTTGTCAGGAGCTAAGTTGTTAGCCAGGTGTTCCACTTCTTTGGTTGATGCTACTTTGTATTGGCAGCTTGTTGGCAACCTCTTGTACTTGACTCTCAGTTGTCCCGATGTCTCCTATGTAGTTGGGTTGGTTTCTCGATTCATGCAGGGACCACATGAGCTTCATTGGAAAGCCACTAAAAGAATTATTCGCTACATTAGAGGGACACACACATAAGGCATTCAATATTCTTCCAATGTTAATGTTGATTTAGTGGGTTATACTCACTCCAATTGGGTTGGTGATCCCAATGACTGCAAGTCAACCTCTGGCTATGTCTT
>JASDQU010100096.1:102034-114061 GCA_032191745.1 Picea mariana
AACCCATGCCCCAGGCATGGGTACCCTGGACCCAGTCCAGGGGCCCTAGACATATCTAGGGTCTTCAAAAGTGCTTGGTCCCAGACCAAGGAACCCATGCCCCAGGCATGGGTACCCTGGACCCTGTCCAGGGGCCCTAGACATATCTAGGGACTTGGCCATCCTCCAAGAGAATGGCTCTCGCTGCTGCATATAAATTTAACAGGTACCTATCAAGGTCGGCTACCCATTTTGGAGATTTTACCTCCTTTTTATACTTCCATAAGTTTCACTTAAAGGGGGGTGTCAGGACTCAGTGTACATTCACAGTTGTAAGTTCACTTAGGTAAATCATTAAATACTCAGTAGGTATACCTTCCAACTACCCTTCTTAAATGCTGGACTTCTCCTAGTTTGCTATAAGTAGAGGGCTTCCCCTTGTATTTCTAAGCAGCAGATCTAATAGATGCAGTTATTCTCTTGTTCCTTCTATTGGCTTTGAGTCTCTGTTAATTTTTTGTTGTCTGTATGGAGTTCAAGCATGTTATGATCCTGTTGTTTGTGGTTTGATTTCACACATTTATGTTTCATTTCTACCTCTTCCTTTTTCACCTCTGCAAACATTGAAATGCAAAACGAATTAAAATGGTAAAATCTTTGCTTTCAAAAATTTTGTGTAGCGTGCTCCTAAAAGTAGATATGTGTATGGGGTTTAAACCTAGATAATCCTTTGGGAGACATGTGTATGGGGTTTAAACCAGGATAATCCTTTGGGAGACATTTCGTTTATTGATTTGCCCGTGACCAAATGGCATCCAATGCTATCTTGAAAGCTTGGGGACTAACCAGTGATGCAAATTGAGAAAACAACTCATATGGGGACAAGTTAAAGTGGAATATTTTGGCAACACCTTTCAGAATAGGAATTACAATTTCAGCACACCTTTAATTCGAAAAAATAACTACAGGTAACATGTTTTGCCCTTCCAGTGTGTGAATTCCCATATCTGTATCCTAGTGCAAAATTACAGATGAAATGGGCTATGCCTTGAGCTCCTAAAGGAAGGGTATTGATTGCTGAATCATGAGTTTAATGTATTTTATTGTGTGCAATTATAAAACGTACTGGATGCATATATTTAAGAACTTTCCTAGGCAAAGTATATTTCTTATTTTTCAACCATTTGCCACTTTTTGTACAACTACAAATTCAGTGCTGTGTTTCGGTTCAACAAATTGAATATAGAATACATTTCCTTTGGTATTTGATCAAGTCATAGTTTGTTTGAACATACAACGCCTCATCAATAGATCTAAATAAGAGGTATTTAAAATGTGTTGTTTCATTCCTGTTGAGTTAGCCACACGATGAAAAGTTCATGGGTGGGTAGATAATATTGAGATCGCAAAATGGAAATATATAAGTCAAGCTGGTTCTTCCAGTTCTACATTTCTTTTTTTCTTTTTTGATTTATAACAAAAATGGAAATATATTTTAGAATCTTTTCATTCGATTATGGCAAAGTCAGTCTTGTTTGAGTCATGCTTGAAAGGACAATGCAAAGGAAAAAAATAATTCAATAGTAGTATTTAATAGGTTATATTCACAAAGTGAGGGTTCATGCAGCAGTGGAAGATAACTTAATTTAGAGCTGAATTAAATAGTGAAGTTAACTTCAAGTGTAAACAGAATGGGAAAAAAAACCGATTTGAATTTGACCATTTTTGGCAGCTCAGCTTATTCAAAATTGAAGAAGGTCATTTTGGCCACAAGCTGCAAGGTATCTTCATAGGGAAAACTTAAAAGTACGGCTATTTTCATGCAGTGATTTGAGTTTTCAGCATGGTACCTAGTATTCTGGTCACAACCAGGTAACTCTTTCTTTTTGTATCTGAACCTACTTTGTAGAAGTATTTGCTAAATTTGCACTTCAGCAAGGGTTTAGCTTGAGTATTTAATAGGGGGCTGAAACATTTGTTATTTAAATGACAGAAAAAGGGGGCTGCTAAACAGAAGTACATGAAAAAGAATTGCTTGGAAAAGGCACCAGAGCAGTTTGTATAGTCACATAATTCTCTATTCAAATGTGTTTGCTTTATTTTTTGACATATGTATAATGTGACAGTTTGTTTATGACATTTTTTTTCTACTGAACTGAACTCTTTTTTAGTATATTATCAAATTAATTTCCATGGTTCATTTTTGCAGGTTAATTCAATTGGTGTTTTAAATTGTGTCTCAGAAGGTATCTTCCAGTGCTCCTCAGGTCATAGTTTCTGCGAATGGTTGCTGATATTTTTAGAAATACTGTTTTTTTTTTTCCTTAAACCTAGTAAAATGTTTAAGACTCAAAATTACCAATACTGTTTTTAAGAGGCGACTTTATTATGTGACAAGTTACAAAATTAGAAATTCTTGTATATGGCACGTGATAGAAATTTCAACATGATCATATACACTAATCCAGAACTCATCATATTATTCTATATATCATGAGTACATAAACAAGTCTACAGGAAGAGAAAATTTTAGATCATTCTTTTCTAGATGTTTCAAATTCTACTTCAGGTTGTCTGACATGCAAGAATCTTAGCAAGAAAACATTGGAAGTTTGGGATATCTATTTTATGATATATCTTGTTACTTGAGTGTTGAAAGAAGTAGCAAATACTTCAACTTTTCACTATCAAGGTTTTGTTTAAATTTGCATGGCCAGTGTCTTCATTTAAGCTTCTTCTCGTTCAGAGTTCTTTTTGTTTTTCACCAAGATTTGATAGGTTCCCCTGCTGGAATCCCCCTACATCCTCCAGGTGTTGCGTCCAGTTTTGTTATGAATCACGATGCACCCAACTGCACCAAACCCACATCCAGGCCTTGTCCTCTTGGTTGACAAACTGTTATACTGGGATAACAATGTTCCATAATTCCATTTGACACATTATCTATGTTGCCTTTCCAGGCTGTGATTTGTTGATAAGCAGTTGGGATGCCGTCGGCTAGGTTCTCTATGTGGAAGAAAGACAAGGCAATGATCACGCGACAGTCTATGCTGTGCATTATACGTGTTATTTTTGCTGTAACTATAAGTGTGTTGCTACTGCTCCTTTTTGTGGCTGTAAAGCCTCTTTCAATATGCTATGATGCAAAAGTATCCTTGAAAGATTTCCATATTATGAAACAACCTAGGACTTATGCTGGATCTAAGGAAAATATTGAGAAATTCGATTGCATGAGATGCCCACAAGCTGCACCTGTAGTTGCAAACAAGGTTGAAGGTGTTCGGCACCCATTTTTCATCTCACTTGCAGATCTAGGTTCACCAGAAAAGCCGAATCGGAATTTCCTGCGAATGCTCAAGGGCAAACCTTTTCGTAAGCCTGACATCTCTCAGACTGTCCAAGAAGTGCTAGAGAAACTAGAGTCAAATGGCTTAGCATCCAAAAGAGGAACTGTTGTGGATGTTGGAGCAAATGTTGGAATGGCAGCATTTGCAGCTGCAGCAATGGGCTACAAGGTAGTGGCTTTTGAGGCAGTCTTCGAGAACTTACAGAGACTTTGTGATGGGATGTACCTAAATCGAGCAGGTGATGTGGTGAGTTTCTACCATGCAGCTGTGTCAGATGTGCCTGGTAACCTGACTATGCATAAGGTATGCTTATTATGAATTTCATTCTGTTAATATTAGTTGTTTCAAATTAGTTTGCTAACAGGGGTGCTGCCTTAGAACTTGTTCAGAAATGTAGTCTCTTTCATAGAGGAGCAAAATATAAAATTTAACTGGTGAAAATGACAAAACAGATTTGATGTTTCTGATAGAGTTAATTTAGTCTGATGTTCATATTATGTATTTTTGAGGAGATTAGATAATAAAGTGAGTTAAGTTGTCAATGAAGTCATATGTCATATTATTAAATAAAGTTGGGGCATATAAAGGGTTAATTATTTCTAAGTTACGTCTTAACACAATAGGTAGTTGTATGGGTGTTTGTTCTTTCTATGTATGTCATTATTGCAAATTAAATATACCAATCTCTCTTTCTCTCTTGGCATATGTTTGCTTATGTGTTATATGTGTATTTAATATGGTATTGGAGCCAAGGGTTGGCATCTGGGAGATTTGAGCGACAGTTAAAAATGGGTGTTTGAGGAGGTGTTATCTCTCAAACCTGTACTTAATTTATAAAGCCCAAGCAAGTGAAATCTTAGAGGAACTTAGGAAGATTACCCAATGCCACCTTAGTAACAATTTCTCTCACTTTAGGCTGGCTAACCTCCGGCACAAGGGGGCAAACCTTAAGAAAGATTAAGATAATCTTTGATATAAATTGGTGAAAGAATAGACTAGTGTCAACCCAGTTGCGTGATGGAGTTAAGGTAAGATTCAAGAGGGTTCGATTTAAAGTTAACAGAGGCATAATAGGCTGTTAATAACATGCACTAATTAACCAAATAGCCTCCATCAATATACAAAAATAAAGAAATGATCCTTCCAAAGGTGCACCGTATCAAATCATTACAAATCAGAAATAAAGATGTTTGGTCATGAATAAATAAAGATAGCAGTGGCTTCTTAGAAAGTAGAAAAGACAGCAGCAAGACAGTATATTGATCAATAACCAACAACAAAAGATAAGGAGGGTTTAACATCAACCTTAATCCTTCTTTATGGAGCAAAATGCCCTTTTACAAAAGGTCTTTACAGCAGATTTATAAAGGCAACTTCAGCTACAGAATTTAGCCATGAAAGATGAAAGAAGATGATGGACCTCACATAGAATAAACCCTTAACATGCCTTGCTCCAGCTAGATATCCAACTAAGTCCTTGAACTTCTTCACAGTTCTTCCACAGTCTTGCACCTTCTCCTTCTAGTATTTATAGCCTTCGTCCTCATCTTCAACCCCAATTAGGGTGCCTTCCTTGATGAGCCCCTTTTCTTTCTTGATGGTGGTTTAAAATACACTTGGCAGCCTCCAACATTAGGCTGCACATCCCAATTTCAGACCTAGCACACCATTTATCGTCCACTTGGACGCATCATTAATGGCTTTTTTTCTCTTAAGATTTGATTTGTAAACTGTCGTGGATATTCTCCACTATGACGCATCCTCCACTAGAACAATTTGTCACAATAGATCTTACTATATTTTGCAATCTCTTATTATGCAATGTTTTGCTTTAGATTTCAGATTTAATATTACTAGCTTAGTGCTCAAATACTGAAAGAAACTGAAACCAAAATGAAAGAAGCTAAGAAAATAACACACCATCCACACAATGAACACAAGATGTACCCTAGGAAAACCCAATATGGGAAGAAATCAACTAGAAGGTGAGGTCTATGCCTTGCTCTTTTCTTTTCAGTTATGAAATGAAAATCCAAAGAATGTGCACTCACTATGGAGTTGCCATGGACATTGTGGCCTGTATGGCTGCTACAAGATCTTCTGCTTCCTTTGTTCTGCTTCAGTGTCCTATTCCCAATGCTTTTCTCTACTCAATACAGCAAGAGTGGAATCCCTTCCTTTCCCAACAATATAATATTTAACATGGCCTGATAGCCATCTAGGGTTAGGGCTAGGTTTTTTGTATGCCTCAACTCTCGATTAGGGTTAGGGTTTTGGACTCTCTAGAATCTTTTTGAAAGTCCACATGTGTGAGTAATGGAAGTTGACGTGGCATCCACTTGGTATCATGGTGGTCAACATGATAGGTCAACTTGCAGAAGGCATAACTTTCTCATACGAATTTCGATTGAGGTGATATCGTCATTGGGAAGCTCTTGATGTGTAGAACAATGTCGAGAGATTGTGAACTTTGTTCACAAAGTTTTGACCCCCCCAAAAAACGTTTAAGGTCTCAAATAGACTCCAAAAGTTTCTGGACCCCAAATCACCAAAGTAGGACTTGCCTTGAAAATGGGCCCTATAAGCCAAAATCTCCAATTTTTACACCTAGAAAGGACTTAAATAGATAACAATTTATACAATGATCCATTTCAGATCATAATGCAAAGCTTTGATCTTCTTGCTAGGACTTTGTAGCCTTTCTTTGTTTAGATGCAACCCAATTCTGTCCCCTACCTTGAATGTTTTCTTAATTCTGTGTTGATCATGTCAGGCATTGTACTTTTCCTGTGACTTCTTCAATGTCTCTTGTACTTGCAAATGGATCTGCCTAATCTTTTCAATGAACTTTTCAACCTTCAATGCTTCTTCTGTGGTGTCTTCCCTCACTCTTCCTTGCTGTCCATATACATCTAAGGGCGAAGGTGGAAGATACTCAAAGCAAGTTTCAAAAGGGGACTTACTAGTAGATCTGTGAACTGTTCTGTTATAAGAGTGCTAAATATAAATCAATTTTTCATCCCACGTTCTTGGATACTTCTGATTGTAACACCTCAAAAGTTGAACCAATGTCTTATTCACTACATATGTCTGCCCATTTGTTTGTGGATGGAAAGTTGTGGATCTCTTCAACACGGTGTCCATCTTCTCCCAAAGTGTAGTCCAAAAGGCTCTAAGAAATCTAGTATCTCTATTTGAGATGATACTCCTTGGTATCCTGAAGTGCACCTAGACCTTTTCAAAGAATGTGTTTGCTGCATCTTGTCACTTGATGGTCTTTTTATAAGGCATGAGAATGCACATCTTGCTAAAATTGTAAACTACCACAAACAAATAGTCATGTCCCTTCCTTTCTCTTGGCAAACCACCCATGAAATCCATGGAGATACTCTCCCATTGTCTAGTAGGTACAGGTAAGGGATGCTATAAATCTTGTTTTCTATTACTAGGTTATTGGTACAACAAAATATGCATCCTCTAAGAAACCTAGCTACATCTTCTTGCATTATGGGCCAATACACATACCTCTGTAAGTTGGAAAACTATCTTCCCAACACCAAAATGCCCTGCAACTTTGGAGGTGTGAGCCTCTTTGATAAGTTGTAATGTCCCACCTTTAGAAACACAAAGCTTGTCTGGCTTGTAGAGCAACCTCTCTTGGAGATGATAGTTAGGCTTACCGTCACCTTCTTCTGCACGAACTTGGCCTTGTAGCTACTAAAACACCTCTTTAAAGCCATCGTCTTCTTTGTATGCCTCTTTGTATGCATCATGGGTTAAAGGCTCCATGTGCATAAGAGTTCCCAACGCTGTGATCTTGTAGGTGGGTGGCCTTAAGAGCATGTTTGCCAACTTATTAGTGTTTCCCTTCTTATATTTGATGATTAGATGATAGTGTTGTAGAAACTCCATCCACTTATAGTGTTTGGTTTGCTAAAGCTTACTCCGGGCCTATGAATACTGCAGTGGTTGGTGATTGATGTGAATGATGGTCTCCTTGCTCATTAGATGGTGCTCCCATTTCTTAACAACTTGAACCAAAGCATAGAGTTCCTTGTTCTATGTAGGGTAGTTTAGGACTTTGCCATAAAAGTTTTCAAAATGATAGCATATCGGCTTACCCCCCTACATGAATACCACTCCTATAACATATCCACTTGTATTTGTCTCCACTTCAAAAGGCTTCTGCAAATTGGGCAATGCAAGAATTGGTGTTTGACTAATATTTCCTTTCAACTCTTCAAATGCTTTCTGCTGATTCTTTCCCCACCTTAAACTCTTGCCGTTGGTTGCTATGGCATGGAGTGGTGCACCCACAATTGAAAAAGATGTTATAAACTTTTGTAGCTACAATGATGCCCCCACAAAGCTCCTAACTTCAATCACATTAGTAGGAGTTGGCCACTTGATGGTGGCCTCCATCTTCTCGAGATCTATCTTGAGTTCCCCTCCACCAATCACATACCCTAAATTTACCAATAAATGCTGAGCAAACTCACATTTCTTAAGGTTTTCCAACAATTCATGCTTTTTTAGGGTCTCTAACACTTGCATGAGATGTGAGATATGCTCTTCCCAGGTAGAGCTATAAACCAATATATCATCTAATTACACTTATAAATGAATATAGAAAGGTATGTAATACATCATTCATCAAATGCATAAATATTGCTAGTTCATTAGATAAACCAAAAGGTATTACCGACCATTAGTATGGACCTTGCCTTGTCTTAAAGGTAGTTTTCCATGTGTCTTCTTCTCTAACTAGTACTTGGTGGTATCCTATTTGATATCCAACTTGGTGAAGTACTTGGCATGTTGCAATTAATCTAGTAAGTCATCAACCTTGGGTAGAGGGTATTAATTCTTGAGGGTGATCTTATTTAGGGTTTTGTAGTTGATACACATTCCCCAAGTCCCATCCTTCTTGGGCATTATGATGATAGGGGACCTGCAAGGTGAGTTGCTTGGTTGAATTACTCCTTGCTCCAATAGTTGCCACAAATGTTTCCTCACTTTATCTGCTTCTAGGATGGACTATTTGCACAACCCAGTGTTTGGCAATGGATAGTCAGGCAACAACTGTATCTCGTGGTCCACCTCCCTCTTAGATGGTAATTCCTTGGGTGCCTGGAACACTTCTCTATATGCCTGTAAAAACTCCTCCAATTCTCTCTTATTTAATACTTCCCTCCAGAGATGCTTTTAGTTTTATTGATTCATCTCTTGGTTGATTCTGTCATAAAAAGGGTAATACAAACTTCGTACTAGAACTGATCAATTTCTTTGCCTGGTTAACACTCACCAGAGAGATATTGGATTTATGTTTCTGTGCACTGATGATGAAGGACTTTCCATCCTTCATTAGGGGGTATTTGTTTGCTCTCCGCATGAAGATTGCATCCCTTTTGTACATGTAGGGGCTTCCAAACACTACACGACACACATAAGTGGTACTGCATCTACCTCCACTTCATCAATATAGTTTGCACTTATAGCAAATTTGTTCTTACACTGCTTAGTGACCCTGAGCTCTACATCCTTATTTACCCACCCCAATGGATATGGGTGTGGATGATCATGAACTTCTTGCTGACTAGATCTTCTGCTAAGAGGTTAGGTCATGAATTAGAATCAAATAGAGCATCCACCGTTGTTTGCTTGACTTGGATCTTAATACGAAAGAGTTTAACCATCTCCTTCTCTTCCTTGGGATGGAGGCTACTCAGATTCACCTATGTCTACATTGTAGTGTAGACAATCTTTTCATCTACATTTGAGTTGCTCTTTACTTGGTTGCCTGAATCCATGGCTAGCACGTCCTTCTTCTTGGCATCCTTCTTGTAGTGCTTTGAATTTAACTCTGGATGTAGCTTCTAACACTTATCTTCCATGTGACCATCAATATTACAATGATTACACTGGTTATTTGGATCCTTGCACTAATGTGTTGTGGCTGTTGTCTTGTTATCCTTTCCTTTCCACTTCTTTTTTTCCTCCTTGGAAGCATCTTGGTGGTCTTTTTGCTTGGAACCACTTGGCTGTCCTTTATTTTTACCCATATTTTCCAGATATTGTGCTTGCACACAGGCTTCATGATTTGTCCTAGGTTTGAAGAGCTTGCCTCAAATGATTGTGTAGACCTCCCAGATACTTGAGGAGTACATGCAAGTTCTTTGGAGATATACCCAACATAATGGCCATTTTTCTAAACAAGTGATGTACTCTTGCACACTCTGTCCTTGCTTCCGCTAGAAGTAATGCCAATGGATCCAATGGTCGTCTTTGTACCAAATAGAGTATAATTGGGACTTAATGAGGGTTTTAAACACCTCCCACTTAGTTACTAGTGGATCAACCTCTAGTCTAAGCATCTTAGTGTGACTTTCCCACCAAATTTGGGCATGGCCCTCTAACTTCAATCGGGCAAATGAAATCTTTTCTCTTCTCCCCCATGTTATAAACATTGAAAGAAACTTCTAATTGTTGCTACCATTGATTCAATTTAAAAAATTCAATCTCTCCTTGGTAGGGTTTGACTTTGATGTCCACTTTTGCTTCCATTTTAAACAAAGATTGTAAATAAGTGATGACACTAGAACTTGGTCTCTCTTTTCATGGATTTTTTTCGACTCCTTTTTTGGGTCTTCATTATCTCTAGATTTCTTGTTCGATCCAGCTTTTGAGTTAGAGCTACTAAACTCCCTGAAAGGTCCAAACTTGTTCTCTAAAGTAGCCATGAGGATGGCCATGTTGCAAGAGATGTCAACAACTTGTGCTTCCAGCTTTGAAAATCTCTCCTTCGACTTATCCCATTGATTATTACCATACTCAATCACTATGGCTAGGGTTTTAAGACTTCTTTCTTACGCCACTTCTTGGTTCCTGCAACTTCCAACAAAAACCCCAAAGAAAGCTGCTCTCATACCAATATGATCTATAAATTGCTGTGGATATTCCATTGGAACAATTTGTCACAATAGATCTTACTATATTATGCAATCTTTTATTATGCAATGTTTTACTCTAGATTTTAGATTTAATATTACTAGCTTAGCACACAAATATTGAAATAAATTGAAACTGAAATGAAAGAAGCGAAGCAAATAACACACCATTCACACAATGAACATAAGATGTACTTTAGGAAAACCCTATATGGGAAAACCCAACTAGAAGGTGAGACCTATGCCTTACTCTATTTTTCTCAATTAGGAAATGCAAATACAAAGAAATTGTTATGAACATAAATATACATATAAATAGATATTCATAACATAATAATTAATTAATTAATTAATATGTTATGAATATCTATTTATATGAATATTTATGTTCATAACAGAAATTGCACTCACTATGGAGTTGCCATGGACATTATGGCCCATATGGCTGCTACAAGATTTTCTACTTTCCTTGTTTTGCTTAAGTATCCCACTCCCAATGCTTCGCTCTACTATGGAACAATACTCAATACAATAAGAATGTAACCCCTTCCTTTTGCATCCACCCAATATTTAACATAACTTGATAGCCATCTAGGGTTAGGGTTTTTGCTTGCCTCAACTCCCGATTAGGGTTTTAGGGTTTTGAACTCTCAAGGATCTTCTTGAAAGTCCACACTTGACTAGTTGCACATGTGTGAGTAGTGGATGTTGATGTGGCATCCATTCGGTATCATGGTGGTCAACAGGATAGGTCAACTTGCGAGAGGCATAACTTCCTCATACAAACTCTTATTGAAGTGATCCTCTGTTGTTGGAAAGCTCTCGATGTGTAAAACAATGTCAAGAGTTGTGAACTTTGTTTAAAAAGATTTGATCGCAAAAATGGCCATTTAAGGCCTCAAACAGGCTTCGAAAATTTTTGGACCCCAAATCACCAAAGCATGACCTACCCCTAAAATGGGCCCTACAAGCCAATAGCTCCAATTTTCCGCCTAGAAAGTACCAAAATAGATGACAAACTATATAATGTTCCTTTTTAGATTGACTCTCTAACTTGTAATTATTTTTTTCCTAGGTCAGCGCCAACCTCGCACCTAATTTTTAATCATAACTTTAGGGCCCCTTTTTCACTAGGGCTTACCTGTTCATAACTTAAAGTTATGATTAATAATGAAGATTAACCCAAGGTTGATGTCATCCTTATAAAGTATAATTCTCCCAAATATGGTTTTTGTCTTACAAATCACGAGCTCTCTCTTCAAGAACTCATTTAATTCCTTTTTTGTGTATTGATTACAATAATAAAGTGGATATTGACTATATCAATGGTTTCTTATGTTCATCCATGCTATGGCATTCTCAATCCCAATGCATCAAAAGTTCTTTCTTGTAACAATTGGCTCCACATGGGGACTACACTCTCTTGCAGAGTGTAAGAGAAACTCCAAAATCTTCATTCTCCCGCTGAACTTGCATCTACATTGTTTAAGTAATAGGGATCCAAACTTTACATCCTGTAACCCTACATCATCCATTCAATCATTCAAAGAGTTTATTTAGAGAGTAAAAATCATCCAAGGTGTTAAATTTATATGCAGCAGCGAGAGCCATTCTCCTGGAGGATGGCTAAGACCCTAGACAGATCTAGGGCCCCCAGTGCACTCCTGGGGTATGTGGTCTGGGACCAAATTGATAAAGACCCTAGACATATCTCTAGGGCCCCTGGTTTGTAACCAGGGTAACCATGCCTGGGG
>JASDQU010100096.1:114161-155873 GCA_032191745.1 Picea mariana
ATCTCAAGACCTATCTTCATTGTGGTTGTGCATCATCTTCAGTGGTAAGGCTACTGCCAGGTATGTTTCTAATTTGATTCTGTTGAAAGTTCAGATCTGAGTTATTTAAAATTCAAGTAACCTACCTTGTTTGCTATTTGAACCACAGTCATATATAAAAGAAGTCTTGTATCATCGTTGATCAGCTGTTACACTTGAAAGGTTCTTCAATACTGTTTGCTTCAGAATTGAAATATAGATCTGCTGTTATACTTGGAAGAGTTTTTTGCATCTCTGTTTGGTCTAAGAATCATTTTAGTTCTGTTGTAGATCTACTGTTACAGAACTGCTKTCATATATTTAGAAAGTAATAATATCACTGTTTGGGATCTGAGTTTTGTCTCTCATTGTTTGAGTTAACTTAGAT
Organism: Picea mariana; assembly: GCA_032191745.1. NCBI lineage: Eukaryota > Viridiplantae > Streptophyta > Pinopsida > Pinales > Pinaceae > Picea > Picea mariana. The sequence continues at coordinate 114,568 of JASDQU010100096.1, forward strand.
TTGTATTATTATCCTGTCTCTGCTGTCTATTGACCTATATGCTGTCCATACTTCAGATCTAAAGTATCTTTGCTTTGAAATTTTAAAAAGTGACTGCTGTTTTTATCTTACCCTAAAAATCTAACACAAGGGCTATACAAATAAGGCATGTGTCAAATGCTAAAGGCAACATGAAACAAAAGCTACTTCGACTCTAATTCTCATATCAACTTATTCTTTCTAAGCTATTTCGGCATTAAATGCCATCAAACTAATAAATCTTCAGATATTGCCCAGCTATTTCGGCATTAAATGCCATCAAACCAATAAATCTTCAGATATTGCCCAACTATTTCGACATTAAATGCCATCAAACTAATAAATCTTCAGATATTGCCCATTTACGGGCAACTACAACTTCTCTCTATTGAGGTGGCTTAGGTAGAAAGTATTTGGACTAGCAACATCTTGACCTTGTATGGAACGAGCCACAAACTATCAAACTTTCCATGCTTATGCAACTTCTTATTTCTTTTGTCTCGCATGAGAACTATGTCTCCTTTCTTGAAGATTCTTGTTCCGACTTTTCTATCAAACTTGCTTTTGACTTTATCTTGATTCTTTGCTAAATGATGTTGACTTGAAGTTTGAGGATTTGAGCACCTAGCTAGTATTGCAAGATAGGTGGAAAAAGCAGTTTGGAAGTAGTAGTGGAAATGAAGGCTCAAAAATGGATTTGGAAGCCAACTTCAAGCACAAAGGTAAGTTTGCCAAAAGGAATGAAGGAGGAAGGACATATGACTCAGGTAATCAAGGTAATCACAAGACTTTTAAACGTTATTATTGTGGAAAAATGGGCCATAAGAAAGTTTTACAGGAAAAGGTTATATGATGAGAAAAATAACCAAGGGCCAAAGAAGCATGCCAATGTTGCATAGCATAAGGTAGAGGATGACCTCTTTGTGTTGATGGTGCATGATAAAGTAGACAATGTGAAAGCATTTGCTTGGTATATACTATATAGATTTAGGTGCATCTCATCATTTTATTGATAGGAGAGATTGGTATATTAGTTATATTGCTAATGAATCTTCTAATGATTCTGTGGTGTTTGGTGGTAAGGAGGAATACCGGGTAGAAGACAATGTTATGTGTAGATAACTTTGATAGGTAAAAAGATGACATTTCTTAATGTTCACTATGTTCTAGGAATGGATAAAAATCTACTTTGTATTAGTGAAATTATGAAGCACAACCCCCACTCACGTGTGATTTTTAACAATCACAAATGCTACTTTGTGGATAAGGTCAATAAGAAGACACTTTTTGTTGGTATTGAAGAGCATGGGTTTTCGAATTGGTTGATTAGGGAGGCGAAAGAGTATGCTTTTATGGGCAAGAGTGCTTAAAATAATAGTGAGCTTTGGCATCAAAGGTATGGCCTTTTAAATTTGAGATATGTTTCTTATTTGGCCAAAGAAAGTTTGGTTGATGGCCTTCTAGATATATAGAATCAACAAGGAATTTGTGGAGCGTGTTACATTGGTAAGCAATGTACGACTCCGCTTGAGGAAAGACTAGCTTGGAGAGCTAAGGAAGTTTTTTAGTTGATCCATGCTAACATTTGTGGGCCTATGAAGATGACACCATTCTTTGGTGCGAGGTATTTTTTGTTGTTTATAGATGACTTTTCCAAGAAGATGTGGGTGTATTTTTTGAAGTTGAAATCAAATATGTCTAATGAATTCAAGAAGTTCAAAGTATTGGTAGAAAACCAATTTGAGAAGAACATTAAAGTCCTCCGATTTTGGTAATGGTGGAGAATTTTGCTCTAAGGATTTTCTTGATTTTTGTAATAAAAAAGGCATTTTAGCAATACACCACACCCTACACTCCACAACAAAATGGAGGGGTAGAGATGAAATCACACCATTATGGAGATGGGTAGGTGTATGTTAGAGAACTAGACTATTTCTTGCAAGTATTGGGTGGAAGCAGTGAACACATTAGTATATCTTCTCCACTGATCTCCAACAAAAGTAGTACACAAAAAGATTGTAGAAGAAGCATGGTTGAGGCAAAAACCTCAAGCAAGTTATCTCAAAGTTTTTGTTTCCGTAATATCTACATTGGTTCCTAAAGAAAAACGAACCAAACTTGATGCAAAATGCTAGAAAATGATGCTTACAAGATACAATGACAATCATAAAGCTTATAAGTTGGTTGATGTTCAGACTAACACAACTTATCTTAGCTGTGATGTGGTAGTTGATGAAAGTGCAAAGCTGTTCCAAAAGAAATCGTATCTAAAATCAAATTTGAAAGTTGTTGAAAATGAAGAGGATATGGTTGGAAAAATTGGTTCAATGGATGGGAAAATCTACAAGAGGTAGGTATCACTGCTCAACATGATTCCCATGAATTTTCTGGCTAAGAGGATGCTAAAAATAACTTAGATCAGCAGTAAAGTAGAGTTGTTTTGCAACAACAAGAGGCACAACACCTATATTGATGCTCACTTGGATGAGCTAACTAATACGAGATAGGAAGATAGACCAAAACTAAGTAAGGTATTTAGAATGATGAATTATAATGATGATGCTCAATGGGATCGGTTGGCTTGTATGAATGTATAAGGTAGACCAAAAAGAAGTTAGGAATCTAGGACAATAATTTATGCTTTGATTGGCCAACCTTCAAAACGTTTTTGAGCCTCATGATTATGAAGAAGCCAAAGGCATCTTGCAATGGGGAAATGCCATGCAAGCCGAACATGAAACTTTGATGAAGAATCAAACATGGGCTCTCATAGAGGTATCTGTAGGGAAGAAACCCATTGGTTGCAATGGTTCTATAAAGTCAATTATAAAGTAGATGAGACGTTGGACAAGCATAAAACAAGGTTAGTTGCAAAGGGTTTGCTTAGAGAGAAGGGGTTGACTATGAGGAGACGTTTTCTCCTACTACGAAAATGGTTCTAGCAATGGCAACACAATTTAGTTGGAAACTACATTAGATAGATGTGAAGGATGCCTGCCTTAATGATAATTTAGAGGATAAAGTATACATGTACCAACCATAGGGATTTCAAGTTCTAGTGAAGGAACATTTGCTATGCAATTTGAAGAAAGCTCTTTATATGTTGAAGTAAGCTCCCATGGCATGGTATATCAAAATTTATAGGTATTTGGGAGAATGAGGATTCGAAAGTGAAGAAATAAAACTAAGACAGATAAAATATTTCTAAACAGAAGTGGAATTAGGTTCTTCTCTTTCTTATGATAGTACACCATTAAACAACACAACAAGCATCAAAACAAAGCAACTTTATTTATATCAGTCCACTGTAGGCATAACATTCACTCAGGCTGAGTTTACATATGTCATACGACCTATACAGGTCCGTAGTCTTGCTGATAATGTTTGACAAATCCACAAAACACAACTGGAGCTGCAACTCAACTTATATTCGACTGGTATCTTCTCAAAACACAACTTATACAAATATCTCTGACCTGGGCATGCTTTACTTTCCAGACTGGATGAATGTGCAATCCGTACGTAAGTCGTATAGTACAGATTCCTGTTTCTTATCTCTGTTTGTTGCTTCAAACAGTTGTGTATCTGCCCTGTCGTGGCCTCCTTTACCTCCTTCGACCTCTACTCAGTTTCTATCCCTTAACTAAGATAATAGTTGGCCCTAGCTCGGCTCCTCATATCTTCAATGAGTCTTATACTTGCCTCCTGGTGCACACATATAAACCTGACTTGATTTCTGTAGACACCCGACTTGGTCTCGGGTTATCCTTGCCTTCTAGTTCACATATAGAGACCCGACTTGGTTTCTGTTTATGTAATGTTCCCAAGCCAATATACCAGGAAGATCACGTCTTGCATGAATTTTAAACTTTTCTGGTTGTGGCATTTCATCAAACACTTTGCTTACTGTGATCCTTTAGGTTGCGCTTAAGGTTATATTGGTGATTTAATGTGTGTTTGCAGCAATAACAAGAAGATACAATAATGGAACATACCTCAACCATATGCAAGATCAACAATATGATAGACAATCCAAAATACCCCAGATCTGATATTATTCATAAATAGAAGAAGCCCCTGAATACAAGAATGATGCAGATCTGGAATGATCAATAGATGGATCCAATAAACACAATAAGAGCTGCTACAAAATGCTCTGATAAGACAATGTAAGCCTCCAAAGGCTGAATAACAATGAAGACCAATACAAGAATGAGATCTGGGGCATATGAAGTGCCAAACCCCCAAGCTGGAAGATGCCACACCCTGCTGGGACACTGAATAGCCTCAACAATTCGGCCTTGCTGTCAAAGATGTCCAAACCCTCCGGTAAATATGCCAAACAGTAGATCGGGTAAAGGCAAGAACAACCCAAGTGCTCAAATCCCCCAAATCCCTCTCAAACCCATAGATCTAACTTCCCTCCAAGGAATGGTGCGCCCCCCTAGATGCCTGAAACCCTAGATAATTCGGCCTCCCTCCGAGATGCCTCCAAATGCTCCACAAAACCACTAGAATGAAAGATCGGGGCCTTGTTACCTCATTGGTGAAGTCCCAAGCGAAATAGTGAAGATCTGGGCTAGCAAATGACTGAAACCATTGTTTGAAGTTTGCTCCTCTCCTCCAATTCGTCCCATGCATCTAATAAATCAAATGGCACATAAAACTCCTCCTAAATGGACTAGATCTGATGTCCAAGACCCTGCAATGAAAACCTAGGTGCTAGAATCTCCAGAAGCCCTGCCAATCACCTGCAACGAACTTCCCTCAATGGATGGTGCGCCCCCCTTGTTGGAAACCCCCAATGGTGCGCCCTCCCTCTCTTCCTGTGCCTGTGGCTGGTGTAGAACCCTCCTGCAATGAGTAGATCTGAACTAGAATGGTGTGGGGGAGTATTGCATCGCCGAGAACAAGTTTGGGACAAGCTAGGTGGAATCTTTCACCACCGAATCGTCCTCTAGGGTTTGTTAAGTCAAAACCCTCAAAACCCCCAAGGTATGGGCTCTCTAGCTAGAAGCCAGATATCAAAATGATAATCATACATGAATGACAGAATAGAGGCCCTTGCCTCTTCTTTATACTTCCTGCTCACCTTGTCCCTCTAAAGTGACTTTTACTTTATTAATATTTAATTAATTAATTAAATCACTTTAATTAATTAATTAACCTTTTTACTTCTGAAAAGTGCCTTATCTCTCCTTGTGGCTTACCTGGCCACTGAAAGTCACTTCTCACCATCCTACCTTGTAGTGTTGCTCCTCTCGATTCCAATGAGCTATTACATTGAGAGGTTCCTCCAAGTATTGTGCCTAAAATGACCTGTTCAGTGAATTTAATTGACCTATAGCTCAAAATACTCAAAATCATGGAAATCGTCGGAATGCAATGAAACCAAAGCCAATCTGTGTGGAATGGATCATAATGATGAAATAGGATGAGCGATACAAGCCGGACCCCAAAATACCTCTCAATAATCTCTGTACTCGCTATAACCTCCATTTGGCTACTCAGGTCATCATAACCCTCTGTAATGTAATGATGTCCCAAAGTGGGGACATTATAATCCTCCCTGCTAGAATATTGTTTGTCCTCAAGCAATAACCAAATCCCTCCAAGTATAATACCAGGATCCCATGTCCACCTGTGGGACACACAGTAGACCCCATCCAAAGATGAACTATCACGCACTCTGCCCCCTAGGTCCCATATCATGACATGAACTGCAATCCGCTGGGAAGCATAATCCTGAAATATATCAACACTGTGAATCTCCTGCACATGACAAATGGCATCATCCTGGAATGAGTCCGTCCTCCAAGTCCCTACCAAGATCAACACAGCCTCCATCAATTGTACATGCTGATGCCAGGACGAATTACCGCAAGACCTTCGTGAGACACCCTCGAGAGATGTGCTCTCCTCAACACTGAAGCTCAATGGAAAGTCAAAACGACTTTCCCCTACAAAGGTCCACTCGCCCCTGTTAGTCAGTGAAATGCTCAACCCTGCAATCCCTGGATCCCATGCTAGTCTCTGTCGAAGATCACCATGCTGGAATTGCACTACACTGACCCTGCCTGACTGCTCCCTGTATATATACTGGATCCTCCACTCCTAGATCCTCAAGCTGAAGTACCTGTGGCAATTGGACCTGCTGTCCAGAAGTTGCATCTGTAAAAACATCTCTGTGGAAGTAGTACTTGCCCAACCATCTCCATGTTCGATCATGATGATCAAGAGTGAAAAGTTGCCTCGCTCCATAGGACAAGTCCTTGCAGGCCCACTCCAAACCAACCCATTGTGGAGTATGTGGCTCTCTGGCGCAACCTGGGTCATCATGTAGTGAAACATCTTGCTAACCAAGTGGACTCCCGGATCCCATGGCAAACTTGGAAGTTTATCACTTCCAATCTCCTCTAACTGCTCCTGTGTGAGACTGATCACTGTCAGAAGCCCTCTGTGATCATCTGCTATCACCTGGCCTATGATGCTCCCCATCACGCACCAAATCTCAACTGGCTGCCTATGACGATCCACCTCTATCCGGTTGGATGCCCTAAAAACACTCATGTCAGGTGGTCTCGGCCTAGCCACTCCCCATGTCCTCAGCCACTGTCTATCTCTCCTCATGCTGCTGTCTATGATAAAAGTGTCAGGAAAGGCTAACAAAAACCTCTGTATCTGACTGTAGGGCTGGAAGATATCACATGTTGTGGTCAATCCCAAGGGTTTGACTAGAAGCTCGTCCATTGATATCCATGATAAATACTCGCCTGTGGTCATCACTGAACCCCACTCATCTAGGACAACCGGAAGTAACTCCTCCAACTGCTGGTAAACCAATCTCCATCTCTCATCTCCCATGCAATTACGGAAACGGTGAAGGTGAGATCTCATAACTATGTGCTGCTGCAAAGGAGTGATATCTGCATACCCCCCTAAGTGTGTCTCCTCCCTGCAATCCAATACATCTGTCTGAATCTGACTGCATATCTCGGTATGTCTCTGTGAACTATCACTCCTCACTGTATGCCCCTGCATACTCACGTCACCTCCTGTATACTCCTGTTGCATCATAGATCCTGGGCGTACTACTGGATCAACCTCTACCTGAAGGTCAACCATTCTCTGAACCCAAATGGAAGTGTCCTCCATCAACTGGTGCTCCTCTGCTAGACCACCAACATCCTCTGGCAATGTGACTGACTGAAATATCTGAGTCTCCACAAAAATAGATGAAGTGGATCTCTGACAAATCTCCTCAGGAGGCTCCTCTAATCTGGACTTTGATTCTTGAAGGACTGTCTGTGTGCCTCTCAAGAATCCTTGAGTGCTCTCCAACTCCCGAGTGAGTTTGACCACCTCCAACTCCTGCTCCCACAGGGCCCTGCGATACATCTCGCTAATCCCCAGTAGATAGTCCCTGTTTGTCAACAACTGTTGGTAGTCAGTCCTCATCATAGACACTCTCTCCCTGAGAGTATGAAAATCATCCATGGCAAATTCCCCATCTGAACTGCCATATGCCACTGATGCTCTCTAGCAGTAATCTGCCGCCAATGTATGCATGTCATCAATGCGCCTGGTGGCTGCCATGATCATATCCTCATTGATTCTCAACTGTTCGATCAAGTGGTGTGACTCTTGATCATAGTCATGCTGAAGTGCCACCTCATATCCCTCACTGCTAGTGTTAGCCCCAGAATCCCCGACAACACTCTTTGCAAAGGATGAAGCACTGAACTGATCCCTGTCTACTGTGCTACTGGGTCCTCCTATATGCAACTACATAACATCCCCAACTGCTAGCTCTCTCTGAATCATACTGTATCCGGTGTGAGCAACTGTATCCTCTTGTGCACTCATCCTGCTACTATCATCTGCGCCTGGATCCCATATAGATGTGTCCAGACACGTGCTATGGTCATCCTGACTAATAAAGAGTGCATCCTCAATTCAGGCCGATCCTGGAAGTAAGTGCCCCATCAACCTGTCAGTATACACAATCTGCTCAACTAATGGAGTCTCAAAAAGCCGTGACTCAAAATCCTCATGCTGATATGTGAGTGTAGGATCAATTGTCTGCACGTCATATATCCCCTCCTAGATCTGTGGATTGACATGTCCATGGTGTGCATCCCTCACGTATGGCTCCTCTATGCTACTGCTATCCTCATGTGATGTGCCTGTCATAGGTGTCTGGAAAGATGACATATGTGCCATGGTCAACAAAGGAAGCTCGTCATCTCTAGGTGCTAACACGTGTGAATCCTCACTAGTGTCACCACTCTGCTGAGGTGTAAAGTCATCAATAGTATATGATGTGTCTGTTGAAACACCGGTGCTATCATCCTGTCCATTCAACTGTCCCTCCAATGCGCAAGGATCACTATCCTCCTCAAGTGCGCAAGAATCACTAGCTTCTGTGCAAGAGTCACTATCATCATCAGACTGCTCCAAATAAGCATCTATCGCTCCATCCTCACACACCTCATCATCACTGTCATATTGCACCTCAATAATATGCTTCTTACCCTTGCCCCTACACCTATGATCTGGTTTCCAAAGCACCTTGCAACTGTAGCAAAGTTGCGTGCTCCTAATGGGCGTGGGGTTTCCTTGTTCTTCCCTCCATCTAGCGTCTTTGGCTCTCTTTTCCTCTACTACGATGATCCCGTGTAAAACCTCATCTTCGCTCCAACTGGGATTTCTTAAGGCTACATACTGTGGAAAGGTTATTTGAGCCCTAGTTCCCTCACTAAGGGAGGAATATTTTATTTCACAGAATATTATCTCAAAGTATATCTCATCCATTTCTCCTTATGGAAGACCCCTCAGGCTGGCAGGAGTCTAAGCTCTGATACCATTGTAATGTTCCCAAGCCAATATGCCAGGAACATCACATCTTGCATGAATTTTAAACTTTTTCTGGTTGTGGCATTTCGTTAAACACTATGCTTACTGTGATCCTTTAGGTTGAGCTTAAGGTTATATTGGTGATTTAATGTGTGTTTGCAGCAATAACAAGAAGATACAGTAATGGAACATACCTCAACCATATGCAAGATCAACAATATGATAGACAATCCAAAATACCTCAGATCTGATATTATTCATAAATAGAAGAAGCCCCTGAATACAAGAATGATGCAGATCTGGAATGATCAACAGATGGATCCAATAAACACAATAAGAGCTGCTACAAAATGCTCTGATAAGACAATATAAGCCTCCAAAGGCTGAATAACAATGAAGACCAATACAAGAATGAGATCTGGGCCGTATGAAGTGCCAAACCCCCAAGCTGGAAGATGCCATGCCTTGTTGGGACACTGAATAGCCTCAACAATTCGGCCCTGCTGCCAAAGATGTCCAAACCCTTCGGTAAATATGCCAAACAGTAGATCGGGTAAACGCAAGAACAACCCAAGTGCTCAAATCCCCCAAATCCCTCTCAAACCCATAGATCTAACTTCCCTCCAAGGAATGGTGCGCCCCCTTGGATGCCTGAAACCCTAGATAATTCGGCCTCCCTCCTAGATGCCTCCAAATGCTCCACAAAACCGCTAGAATGATAGATCGGGGCCTGGTTACCTCACTGGTGAAGTCCCAAGCGAAATAGTGAAGATCTGGGCTAGCAAATGACTGAAACCATTGTTTGAAGTTTGCTCCTCTCCTCCAATTCGTCCCATGCATCTAATAAATCAAATGGCACATAAAACTCCTCTTGAATGGACTAGATCTGATGTCCAAGACCCTGCAATGAAAACCCAGGTGCTAGAATCTTCAGAAGCCCTGCCAATCACCTACAACGAACTTCCCTCAATGGATGGTGCACCCCCCTTGCTGGAAACCCCCAATGGTGCACCCTCCCTCGCTTCTTGTGCCTGTGGTTGGTGTAGAACCCTCCTACATTGAGTAGATCTAAACTAGAATGGTGTGGGGGAGTATTGCATCCCCGAGACCAAGCTTGGGACAAGCTAGGTGGAATCTTTCACCACCGAATTGTACCCTTTACAACATAATTAGGGTTACAACAAATCTTACTCTTAGACAATATAGCAAGGATCTCTCTCATCCTCTAGTGCTCAGCCACTAGGGACACGTCCACCTGTTCTCATCCCCACAGGGACGTCACACTTAATAGGTCACTCAACTGAGTCCACAGGAGTACCATCTGGAGCACCATCTCAAGCCGACTCAACTAAGTCCATAGGAGTACAAGGCAAGAGACCATCTCAAGCTGACTCAACTCAGTCTAGAGGAGTACAAGGCAGGAGACCATCTCAAGTCATCTCAACTCAGTCCAGAGGAGTAGACAAGAGACCACACGTCATCACAACTCAGTCCAGAGTCTGATGCACACCCATCACATGGGCACACCCAACACTTGGGCTCTCTCTCACAGATGTCTCAACTCAGTCCAGAGGAGAACAATGTGGAGGATGTCTCACGAAGCTGCAATCAACAACTTCGATGACTCAGAAAAGACTCAACAAATAGAAGAAAAACTCAAAATATAGTAAATTTTGTGCAAAAATATACCAATGACATTTCCAATCCATATAAGTTGTAAAACCATAGTCTATGCACATTCATAAGATCATCTCATAAAATATAATAATACAACATTTGACACTTGATATATGCAAAGCAGTGAACTGAAAGATGATTCCATGATCAAATTCACAAATAGTACCAAGTTGAGCTACATCACTCATAGAATCATAACATAATTAGAAAATCAAAATAGACAATGTCTCCAAGTCCAATCTTGAGTCTCATGCATGATTACATGGATGCCTAAAGTAAGCCCTTAAGGAGCTAGTGCCAACATCTCTAGATTGAAGCAAAGACTGTGATGCTGGTGTATTTGGTGTTTCCATTTGAGATAATCACACACTAGAGAGATCCCAAGTCTTCATCAACCCAACTCAAATCATTAACAGGAGAATCATCCTCCAAGATCCATTCAGAGTCTAGATCAATCTTATCCAACAAAATTGGATCCAAATCCTTTGGCCGCAATTCTTTTGTGAGTATCCGAAGGTTTTAGTAGATGAAGACCAACTTCTCATTTTGCTCATGCTCCAACCTGTTGTGCTTTTTGGTGTGGATGTGCTCGAACATTGACCAATTGCACTCACAACTTGAAACGCTATAGGGATGAGTTAGAATTCTGATGTTGAATTCTTGTGGTTGTGGTGTATCAGAGCCACAATCTATCCACCAATCGGCTGTTTAAAAAAAAGAAAAAAAAGAAAAAAAAGAAAACTAGCAAAATTAAAATATAATTAGAAAATAAGTTTTTCAATGCCAAACTTGAAAAAGAAACGTAGCCACAATCTATCCACCAATCGGCTGTTTAAAAAAAAGAAAAAAAAGAAGAAAAACAAGACTAGCAAAATTAAAATATAATTAGAAAACAAGTTTTTCAATGCCAAACTTGAAAAAGAAAAGTAGCAAAATTAAAATGTAACGATTTACCAATTGAATCTTACTCAACATTTTCTTCTCCCTAAGACGTTGGGTTGAGTTAAATCCAAACATGTCAGACGATTCCTTGTACAAATCTCATTGCATCTTGATTTGGTCTTGAATGTCTTGATCCAGGTACATCCTCTCAATGCATATCATCACACCTCTCATCACCTCGGGATATTTTTGAATGTTAGAGCCCTCAATATAGATTATGCTCAGATTGAGATATGCTCATGCTGCATGCAATGGTGAATGCAGTTGCCTATCCCACCTGGAATCAATAATTTCCCATAAGGAGAGATATTTAGATGAACCCCCTTATACAAAGTTTTGATGGCCTCTTTGGCCCTGTCCATGCCCTCATAAATGTATCTTGTTGGCGGTTTGTCTCCATTCATATTCTCAACTCTTTCACAAGGGGCTTGGTCATGTTGACAGCCTTGGTGACTCTCCCATAAATCATCTTTAAAGAGAGACAATTTCACAAATATTGCATCTGGTTTTGTGTTGTCTTTCCAAAATAGCCATTGCTGACTACAAAACATCTGTCTCAATGCTTGGTACTCATTCAAAAGGGTTTGGAGTGAGAGAAAGTTTCTGGCAAAGCATGTGATAGTGGGGTGAGAGAGCTTACCCTTTGTGAACTCTCTCATAAGGTTCAACACCTAAGCATGGTTATAAATGTACTTGGTTATTTCTCTGCACTCATGAACGATATCTTGAACCTACTCCAACTTCCCTAAGTCCTCCAAAACTAGATCTATGCCATGGGCAGCACATGGGGTCCAAAAAATAGTAGGAGATTTTGCATCCTTTACATGTGAGGATGCATCAACAGATTTTAGGAACATGGCTCCTTTAGGGCAAGCCACAAGAAAATTGAGGATTGTTCTATTCCTCTGATCTGTCCACCCCTCCGACAAAATTGTGCAACTGGTACTCTCCCATGAGCTTTTAGTGCCTTGACACACTCCAACTCCTCATCTAGCTCTTTCCCCCAAAGTGCACTATAAGAGGGGGCTTTTTATCCAAGGTTAGCACCTGCAATAGCATCTACCATGGGCTGATAAAAAGGAGACTCTGTAATGTTAAATGAGAGACTCATGTTATCATAACCTCCTCATTACCATATCTGCCTCCTTCCTCTCTTTTTCGTTATGATTGTCGAAGGTTGGTTGAGATCCCAGGGTTGTGAGAGGAAGGGGACTTGCTCCAACATTTGATGAGCAACCATTTGTAGGTGCCATTTGAGATCTACCCATTCCTGTGATTTTTAACTTCATCCTAGCTCTCTTAGCATTCTGTTCTTTGATGGCTTCCAAAGCAGCTTGCGTTTGGACTGTGACTTCTGTAGGGAAACCATTGCAAACTACAACATGTTTGCACACAACTCTTGCTAGGTGGTGTTTCAGCCTGTTTATGCCCCCAAACATTATAGTGGGACGGTATTTTCACTTTACTTCATGGTTATCATTTGGATTCACTTGGACACAATCTGCCCATACTTTATCAAGAGGCCTCTTAGTTTTGGGCATGGGCACCATGGATAAGAATCTGGATTGGCAGAATGTATGGAAGAATTATATTTGCATGCCCTAGTCTGGAAAGCATCACCAGAAATTTCATCTTGCACTCCAATACATAAAATCAAATGAGCAGAAAATTGAGATAAGGCAGAATGAAGGGTGTTACAGCCTACAGGTTTCTCTTAGAAATTTATAATTAAAGGTTTTACTGTGTTATAGCCTACAGGTTTGTTTTATGTTCCCATACAAGCATTCATTAAGGTGTTATAATTTGTTTGTCAAATATTCCAGCCTACAGGTTTGTCAAATATTACAGCCTACATGCTTGTCAACAGTCAAATATTACAGTGTACAGCTTTGTCAAATATTCCAGATTTGATTTTGATTTTTTTTTTTTCATAATTCAGATATTTCTAAAATCTGATTCCTGGAGGTTTCTGTAGGCAGGATTGAAGTGTAGTTCTCCGTTTCAGGTTTTCTTTGAACTTCTCTTTGATTGCAATACCCTTGACCAAGCTCATGGAAAAATCTAGAAGATTTTTGTGGGCGTAGGGCAGCAAGATGGCTTTAACCTGCTCAAAAGGAAATTAACAATAGCTGGTATTCACTATGGTTTATGCCTTTAAAACATTTGCCAATTATACATGTGATTTATGTGGCCCAGGAGTTGTGTTATCTCAGAATAGTATATTAGTTGCATATTAAAGTAGGAAGATGGATGAAATTGAGCAGAGATGGCCCAAACTGTATTCTGTATGAGCAATAGCATGATTGTTGACTTACCTGAACTTTGAAGGTTGAGACCTCCTTAACGAATGCAGACAGCGACCTCCTTTACTCCTTCACACAGCAGCCTACTATACTTCTTCACAAATACACTGTAGCATTATGTATGATGATGAAATTTCCCTCCTATATGATGATGAACTCAACCTTCTCACAGTGGCACACAACATTCTTCTAAGGATGAAATCGCTCCTCAAAATGTAAGCAATGAGAAAGTATGAGGAGAAATGTTTTTATGAAGGCTTCTTAGGGTTAACACTTCATCTTCCCTCCTAAATGCTTCATTTCCTGCCTAGTATAGTCCCTCCAAACTTTGTTTGACCTGTCAAAAGTTGTGTGGGATTACTGTAGGGGTTGTTGAGTCAGACTTGTTAGTCTTGGCTGAGACTTGTGTGTTTGGGCGAGTAAGGAAAATTTGGGAGAGTCACGTGAGTGCCGAGTTGGCAGGGTGAGTTTAGGGTGTGTATGCAACCCACTCAAGACTCAGTAAGACTTGGCAAGGGTCGCGAGTCTTAGCGAGTGAAACTACACTGATTGCCACACCTATAAATATTGATGCATGAGTTTTTGATTGTAGTATATCAAAAGGAATCTCAACTATTAGACCCAATTGTCACCCTAATCACGTAGTCAAATAGAGACAAAAAACAGTTTGCATTTCTAAATATCGAAACTCCAATTTAAATTATTCCCATAGGCATTATTAGAATAATAATAGAAGAAACCCTAATCAAGTGTTTCACTTAAGGTTTTGAAGAGAATCAATTTAGGGTGGATTGACCCCTTTTCTTTGCAAAAATGTTGTTCAAAATTTCAAAGGTCTTACTATCTTGTTTCCTCAACCAATGCAACATCAAGAATACAAGTACAGGTGGGATTGGACACTGGGCCTTTTTCTGACTATGCTTCGAGGACAAAGCATCCTTTAGTGGGGGTTGGGGGGGGACATGTAATGTACATAAATTTACATTATATAATAATATGATAATGATGATGATAATAATAATAATAATAATAATAATAATAATAATAATAATAATAATAATCTAATTTTAAGGTCACGGCCAAGCTAGACACCAAATTGGTGTATGAGACCCCCTTGTTTGTGGGACAAGGGACCCTCTCCACACAACGATTTGACTACTAAAGTCTACGAAGGTGTACATACCCTATCCCTCTCTGGATTTGAACTTGATACTCAAGAATAACGATAATTGATTACCAAGAGTCACAACCTTTCAGCCTTGTGACCAATCAATGAGTACTTATATCGTTAGGAGAGCTTTTGTAACATTGTAATTCAACATATATTAGATACATTTATCCTATATGGATTTCTCATTTATGTCTTATCATATTTGATGTTTTTACCTCCCTAGTTATCAAACCAAAGTGTTGGTAACAAAGAAGTAACAAAGAGAGGTTTGATGTTGATAGTAGCATGAAATCATAGCCATAATCATGCTACAAAAAACTAGTGTATTAAAAAGAGATTGTATAGTTAGGAATTGGCAAGTCTGGACCAATTCACCCCTTGGGCCCCTAACTGGTTTGTGAACCAAATTGGTTGGTTCACAAAAATGGTTTGACCGGTTCAGACATTGTTGCCAAAACAAAGAAAATATGGTGCCCCACCCCTCCCAAACCCAAGTTAGTGTTACGGTTATATATCGACACCTATTACCTTCCAAACTTTCACTTCAAATGTTACAAAGTCTTTTAACAAAGTGAAATCCTAGGGGTATTTAAGAAGATTGTCCAATGTCTCCACAACAATACTTCCTCTTTCTTTAGGTCGGTTTCTTTTTGGCACAAGGGGGGAAATCCTATAAAAGATTGTTCTTGATGTTTTCTTTAGAATAATATAGATGGTGGAATTTGCCAAGACTAGTCCAACTGGGTTATGGGGTCAAGACCAATGAACAAAAATGTGATGAAGAGGTGTATTCATGCTATTAATAATATGCTCTAACCAACCACATAAATCTTTTTCAATATGCAGAAATTAATAGGAGTACCCTTCCAAAGATGCACCTCTCAACACTTACAAAAAAGCCAAGTATACCGTGCAACCATGAACAAGAAAAGGGACAGCAACAACCTCTCTATATGTAGAATTGATAGAAACAATATCTATTAGATGAACAATGATTACAACAAGAGATAGGGAGGGTGAAACCTCAAACATAACGTCCTCTTATTGAAGCAAACTTGACCTTCAAAGATTATGCCATCAATTTATAAGAGTAATTCTGGCCATCAAATTAACCCATGAAAAGTAAAAATGTTGAAAACCTTAACTTGGACTTGTCATTCTTCCAATTGCCCCCAAAAGATATTCAACTAAGTGCTCAGAGGGGAACTCCCTCTCTTCCAACCATGCCTTCAGCAAATGAGAATAGATCTCCTTATATAGCTTTCCTTTCAATAACTTTTCTAATAAAATATTATTTCTTTTAAAAGGCCCTAGAATCCTCCTCAAGTGGAACGATTCCTTTTTCCTTTTGAGTGAATAAAATAGGTTCATATTGCCACTTGTCATCTCCATAAGCAAAAGGCCTTTCCTTTGAGGGGTTGATCATGTCAACAATGCCACGCAACATCTTTTTATGCAAAGAGATTGCCTCCAAATATGTAGAAAAGGCCTTGAACATTGTGCCCTTAGTACTTACCCCCAAATACCTCAAAAGGTGAAATATGCCTTCAAATATGTGAAAAATTAAAATAGATCATGTAATGTGTCCTTACCCCCAAAAGTTCTCCTCAAAGGGGTAACACGCCTCCAAATATGTGGAAGCTCCTTTATTAGGATTATTTCTCACCCCTTCTTGCCTTCAACATGTCCTAGCCACCTACTTGAAGAGGGTGTTCAACCTTAAGTGGGCCTTTGACCATGCCCAAGTGCAATTTAGTGCCACACAACACTTTTCTAAGAAGGGTGTTCCTTGCCACATGTCATGCTTTGGACATCCCCCATGGCAGGGCATTCATCTTCTAAGTCTCCCTTCTAGCTCACAACATCCATCCATGTGGTCCCTGGCCCTAGGTTCAAGCTATGAATAGGGTTTGCATCATTGATGCAACAAATGGTAATGTAGGCCATGTAGCCATAATTCCAAGTACATGTCCAACTTGCCCAAATGGAACCTTATGGTGAAATATGCCTCTAGAAGAGCCTCCATCAAGCCAACAATACCACTCTACACCTTTGTTCTTCCCCTAAATGATGAAAGGTGCTTTGGCAAGATGGAACAAGATGCATGCCCTTCAAGTCTCTTCCTGCAACCTGTAACTGGCACTAAACTCCAAGGATTTGCTGCATTGGTGAGAGAAAAAACCCCCATGAAAATGCAAAATAAGCCATACATTTCCAGGTGGTAACGCCTCCCCCGTTATTTGCATATTTCGTATCTAATGGTTTGGATATATATATATATATATTTTTTTTTGTTTTTTTTTTCATATTTTATGTATTTCTTAGTGTGTGTGTATATATATATATATATATATATATATATATATATATAATTTTCATATTTTATGTATTTCTTAGTAAACTGGTTTGCTGACCGATTCTGGTCATGTTCCAGTTTGGTCCCGGTCTGACCCTCCGGTTCTGGTTAGGTTCCAGTTTGGTCCCAGTCTGACCCTCAAGCTGGTTCCGGTCCTGGTTCCCATTTTTAATACTTTGCAGCAAACATGCTTATGCATCTAGTAGCAAAGGCCACTTCCTAGTGATCGAGAAAAGCTCCATCTTGCATTTTCTCTAAATAATTTTCCAATTACATTATAATAGTTCTGTGTAAGGTGCATACTGTTGAGAATCGAGATAACCAGTTTGCAGTCTTGTATGCATGCTCAAAACTGCTAAGTGCTAATAGGGTGCTATTTTATCTCCAGAGAGATCATTTCCACTGTTTAAACTTTATAGAGCTGCGTAAATAGTGGCTAAACAGTTGTGAGATAGCAGTAACACTAGTTCAAATAGGGATATTTATCAGGTCTTAGCATGGACTATTGTTGTAATAAGCACATGCATATAACCATATAAAAGGATGCCAATACTATGGGAAACTATAGGTCAGAGGTGTCTAAGAATATTCACGACTACCTACCATTTTCTACTTGTAGACTCTGTTGTGTATGCACACTGCTCGTAGTTCTCAAGATGGTCCAATGAAATTCCGAAAGAAGCCACTGGGTTCCTTTCCAAAAGACGATTGTTTAGTCCTTCCACTGAAATCCACTAACACAAATTCAAGCAATATCTCTAGAAAGATAAACTGTCAAAATAAATTAAAGTCACTGAATTTACATAGGTTTTGTAAGGGCACAAAACTTCAGTCTGGCTGCATTTTGGGCTTTCCTTGCAACATGGCTTCCAGCATTTTTGTTCATATTATTGATCTGAATTATCACAAGAATGAATGTTGTTTGATCATAAAAATGAATAACAATAGATGTTTCTTAATTCAAGGTCTGTGTTCTTATTGCAGGTGGTTGGACGACTTGACAACAGTGCAGTATCTGTTACTGGAGCAAAGTTGGCATTCAAATCCAATGAAATTGTACCAGTGAGCGTAAGATCTATAACTTTAGATACAGTAATTCCTGAGTTTGAGCCAGTAATTCTACTCAAAATAGATGTGCAGGGATGGGAATACCATGTTCTCAAAGGTGCATCCCGCTTATTGTCAAGGGTTCCTGGTGATGCTCCATACATCATATATGAAGATGATGAGAAGTTGCTGCAAGAGAGTAACACAAGTAGTAAAGAAATCAGAGATTTTTTAGTCAGCATGGGTTATAGTTCTTGCACAAGACATGGTACAGATACTCATTGTAAAAAGGAGAGAACAACTTAGACACTTCAATGTTGAAAATGTTACATCTTGCCAAGGAATGTTTCTTTACTACAGACCCATGCATTGTACCAATCTGTCTAGAA
This sequence comes from Picea mariana, assembly GCA_032191745.1. Taxonomy (NCBI): domain Eukaryota; kingdom Viridiplantae; phylum Streptophyta; class Pinopsida; order Pinales; family Pinaceae; genus Picea; species Picea mariana. The sequence continues at coordinate 133,327 of JASDQU010100096.1, forward strand.
ACAGTTTTGCATTGTACACTATTTCAATTTTCACGTAGGAATAAGATTCTCTTTGTTCACTGTATGGTCTGTTTCTAAATTTTTGCTACTCTGGTTTTTGTGAGGAAGATGAAAGAAATTATAAATCCAAGTTTGCTGGCAATGAAAAACCATGGGATCTACAACAATAGCATCTTGCATGAAAGTGTGAAAGAGAATTATGTCACGGTTGTTGTTAGCTCTAGAAGTCACCCTTAGACTGCAATGAGGTGAGCCTAGAAACATTTGAATATGGGTGTGTTAATTTGTTTATATGAATGGGTCAAAATGACGAGTAGGAGAGAAGGAACAGAAAAGGTCCATAAAATATTCCATTGGGCATGGAGTCAACATATCCTAAAGATTGAAGGCACTCAAGCTGCTTATCAGACAAAGTTTGTGTAGATAGAAGAATGCAGAAGAAAACATACAGAAGAAAATTCATCAAACGAAAGATCCTTTCTGTCAAATGAACTAATCAAGATACTTGAATAATACAATGATAAAATAGGCATGCTACAGCAGAATCTCTGCTGCTCATAGATCTACCTATCAATGGCAAGTTTTGATCCTCAAAATTTGCATTTTATCCTAGTAGAAGAAAAGAAAAACAGAATAGAAATACATACTGGTAAAACAACCTTCATAGTCTTCAATGGCAGAAATATATTTAGAAGAACATGCCTCATAGGCTTACAGTCATGTATCCAGACTTCTGTCCCCAGTCCCTCTTGGGTCCTCCCTTTTCATTTTACAAGTGATAAAATATATATATCATACAGTTAACAAACTGTCTCTTATTTCTAGGAAGAAAAATCAATTAATAAACTAAATCTTGGAACAGAATGCAAGGTGTCTCGAGTGTTGTAACTGGAGTCCAATCTCCTTAGATTTGCAATGATCTTTTTAGTGATCTTCTGCCATCTGTACTCAATCACTGATGATTCACTCCCTTGAAATCTGGAACTGCCTGCTAATTGTGTGCTTGAAAATATGGAAAGTTTGGATACTTTGCCACCTGTTACAGAGTTGTTAGAATCGAAATCAAATTCCATTCATGCTGTCCTCAAAACTGGATCGAATCCTTCAGTCTGCCATTTGTTTCTAACTGTCTGCCAAGTGCCTCATTATCCCATAAATCATCATTTCTGAGACAAGCCTCATAGCTGGTTTTGAGTGTTCCTGTAGATATATATTAATCAAAGGCTCTGAATCATCTGGATTGGGCACTTTGACCCGTGTCTCTATCATAGTACAGCACATATAAAGGTCTCCAGTTCTTTCCGAGAGGCCTTTTTGACTTGTTTTCTTTGTAGAAGCTCTTCCACCTGTGAGGTAGGTCGTGACTCATATACTAAAGAGAAACCTTTAGATTCTCCAACGCTAAAATAAACTTCATCTTGTGATAGCAAAACATGAGCACAGTAGCTTTCTTTATAAAGGGTCTGGTTTGCCATAATTAATCTCTGCTAGTTCTTCTGCACTTCAGAGAAAAGTTCCAAACCTGCCATAGCCATCTACTTATCTTCCACAGCTTGTAAATCTGCAACATTCTTTTCTTGTAAACTCTGCATCCATTGGGTACAATGCTTGCACCTCATAGTTAACTCAGCTAATGACCTCTAAGAGATGATGTTCATAAGCCACTTTGCATGGAGTAAACCTCTTTGCATTTGATTTAGGCTTGAACTCCTTGAGTGGGCAGCTCCCTCATCACTGATCCAAGTCAATCTCATTTTCATGATTTTCAATCACAAACATATGAGGCACTCGAGAGGCAATTTTCAACTGCATCTATCACCTGCAATGCTTCTGGCTGAATGCAATACTTACTAAAACCATCATGCTCTGTTTTAAAAAAAAAATGCATGCCCAGACATCCATTTTGTTAGTCAACTCGGCCTCTGCATGATTGATGATAAAGTATAAACCCCTGGAAAAAACATATTCAACTATTGCCGGCAATAGAGATTTAGACAGCAAATCAATTCCGATCATCTGATTTGCTTGATCAAGCTTGCTTGTGATGTTAAGTCGTACATAAGGGAATTCATCTTTTAGTAGTGCAAGGGATATCAGAAGCAGTTGATTAATGTTTGCCTCTTTCCCAAAAACAGGTGCCATGCCTATAATAATCAGAAGCCAAGAATTTCTTCGATTTTCCTGTTTCACACCCAAAGGAGCAGCTTTAATATAGTAAACATTCCATATAGTTAATGCAGTAATACCAAGTAGAGATGTTGAAATAACATGGCAAAATGCTCTAAATGCAGTAACAAGCAGAGTCCTTGAGAGCGTCCACTTCTGTGCGCGTCCAAAGATTGAGAAAAGAAGCGAAAGAGAGGGAATGAATGAATGCAAAAGGGACACCTTTGCAATCCCTCCAATGGTTGACAAATCCTTGGTACTATGATCATCCATTGCTATTTCAAGATGCTTTCAAACGAGCAGCTGTGCTAACTAATACCTTGAAGGTTGCAGTAACAATCATACACAACCTGCCTTGATTGCTGCCATCTGATCTGTAATAATCCCGAACTTCTTGGAATTCAAATAAATGAAAGTGATTAAAACCTTCTGAGCATACAAATTTAAGTTTAGGCGAGTAGGCTCTACATGCATCCAATGTTTCAAGAAACAAAAATGGGTCTCCACAGTAGGCCATTCTTCATTGATCTGAGCTTTCCCTACAAGTTTGACACCTGTACAATCTTTGGCACCTGATAATGCATTTGGATTCTGTGCATGGTCTATTTTCTCATCTCGTCACGCCACTTGGATACTCAATCAAACACTTGGTGATGCACTCAGCTGGCCTACCTTCGGCATTTTCCATTTTAATTTTTATTTTGCAGTCAAAAGGAACTGTTCCACGTGGACGAGGTAAAACCCTTTTTAGTATTCATATATAGTAGTGGGTATATACCATTTCAACGCGTTGAGCAGTGTTTTGGCTTAAAGGCTCTTCCTCCTCTTGACTTGGCGCTCAGTCTTGGGCTTTGTCAATTACTTGGTCGACATGCTGGTATTGACCTGTGGCTTTGAATAGTGTTGCCTTGAGATGTCGATTAATGCTTGAACTTGGAGATTGGGCATAACCCAATATATATTTTTTAATTTTCCCCAAAATCAATAAAATATACCCATAACAATTATATTCATTTTTGCCAAAATGAATAATGAAGGACTCATGCAGAGCTGAGGCATAAACCAATCTTGGCATTTTCAAATGAAAATAAGGAACTATAAGCCAAACGTAGATTCATTGATAAGACTGAAGGATTAGTTTTAAGCCAAAATTCCAAATTTTCATTTAAAATAAAATGAAATGCTACGGGAACTTCCAGTAACAATCAAAATTTGACATAGCCAAATCTTGATACTAACAGTTGTCATAAATTTACAATTGGATCAAATGTTGTAATTTGTGAAATAACATATTCTATAACTTCACTTACAAACAATGTTCCACAGGACACGTCCCCTAGGGTGGGGGGTGTGCCTCCCTCGCTTTCCACACTCCGGGGGTGAGGGGGTGCCTTGGGAAATGTTTCCCCACGCCCCCCTTTTTGGGAAACGTGGGGAAATGCATGGGGAAACATGTCCCTAGTGTGGGGAGTACATTTCCCAAAAGGGGGGCATCTGGGTGCCCCTTCCCAGATTTTGTCTATGAAGGCTAAAAAAAAAGCAAAAATGAAAAAACAAAAAATCTTATAGAAAGTAAACCTGCATGTATTTCACTATTCACTTACCATTTTATGTTTTTAACCTTCCTTGAGCCGCCATAGCTAGCCACAGCCATTTGGGCAATTTGGTGATTCGAGTGATTTGGAGGAACGATTTTGCTTTTGAGGCCTGGTTTTCAGATTTTATCATCATTCTAGAACAGCTGAACAGTGAAATTTCAGATTTGATAACTGGTCCAAAAATTTCGGATTTGGGCAGTTTGGAGGAGCGATTTTTCTCTTGAGATTTGGTTTTTTGATTCTCTTGAGCTAAATTTCAGATTTGGTTTTCTCTTGAGCTGAAATTTGGTTTTCAGATTTCTCCTTCAGCATTTGGAGTTTCTCCTTCAGCAGATTTCTTTATCTAGTAGTGTGGAGGTAGGGTCAAAACCCTCTTTCTCAAATCTGAAATTGAAATGCTTGCTGTTTTTTAATTTCTGAGCCCTTTTTTCAGTTTTTATCTCCATTTTTCATTTCATTCTTCAATCTCAGCAGTTCTCAGCAGTTGGGCATGCAATCAACCATGAAAAATTAAAAAATTAATGAGAAACCCTTGCTGCAAGTTGCCAAAAATTGAAAATCTGCACATAAGATTTAAAAACCAGCAACAGGAGTGATTACATCGACAGAAATAGCAGTGCCAGTGCTAGTGCCAATGATAGTGATTATGATGCTCAATCAGAGGGTCATGTTGGGAGTGGGACAGAGGTTGGAAATGGGAACACCTCATCAATGTCGAATGAATTCCAAGGCAGGGCTAATCCGTCCCCACCAAAGGCATCGGCTGTATATGCAAAGGGGACATTTGATCTAAAAAAACCACTTTTGCTATATGCCACCAAAGTAGTTGGCCCCTCAGCCAACAAAAAAGTAGGAAGCAAAAGAGGTGGGTCATGCCATTGGACACGCAATGTTTGTGGCCATCCTTGGGTTGGGAGTTATAGTTGGGTTAAGAAACACCTTTTGGGCTATGTTATTGGATCCGTTGACCCTGGGGGATGGATCCACGGATACCCAGATCAGATCCGGATTGTTAATTTCTCTAAAATCAGTGAACTAAGCAAACAGATCAGATCTAAATACTTTGCTGAAATTACTAACTCTTGCATGCAGTGGAAAACGAGAGAAACAATCACACAGTACACAATTTTTCTACTCTTCAAGATCAATTCTTCATTCAAATAACTTCGGAACCTACAAGAGCCCCCCTCACAAGGAAAATGATTCTGAGAAATAAAACCACAAACCAAGTCTGCAAACCTGTTTCCACAGTGCTGCCTCGATTCGTGTGTTGCTGAATTTCTGAGGCTGTCCATATGGATTTGTACGGATCTGTACATATTTTCTGCTGCTGTAATAAATGCATCTACCTTGGGAAGCATGCGACCTGCTGCAATTAATGCGGCCTGTTGCTCACACTGCGACCTATGTTGTATGGATTCGCTGCCTTGGATGCATGTAGCCTCCTTGGGAAGTGTGCTGCTTCCTTGGGATGCATGCAACCTGTTATTATTTCTTGCCAAAGCTGGAAAAGTCAGATCTGATTTTTCCACTCCTTCACCTCCGGTAACTTGTACAAATGAATTCTCCTTGTGTCTTTTTCTTTACCCTCGCTTTGTATTTTTGACTTTAGCCATATACCTAATCTCAACAGCCAAGATTAGATCGTGAGATCAATGACTATCTTTTAATTAAATCATTGAGTATCTTTAAGTTAGTCACTTTATTAATTAAAAGTCACTTTAATAAAAGACATTCATTTTTATTAATAAATTAATAAAGTGAACTCTATGAAGAAAACTGAGGTCCTACGAGGCTGCCAAAACAGGTCTTCTTTGACCTGCAATTTGGCTTTAAGTTTTATCTTTAAACTGTCCTTTGCTGCTGTTTTAGGACAACAAACAATGAAGTACTTTTCTGCTCATAATTTTATGGTTAAGTGTTCTTTGAGGTGCCCTTGCAAGTGTTTTCGAACCGGTGGTTAGCACATGCAATGTTAAAATTAAGCAGCCGCAAGAGCCATTCTCCGGGAGGATAGCAAAGACCCTAGCTGAGATCTAGGGCCCCCAGGACTAGTACACTCTTGGGGTTCTTGGTATGGGACCAATCAGTTAGAGCCATGGAAAAAGACCCTAGTGAGGGCCCCCAGTGTGTTGTTGGGGTTCTTGGTCAGGGACCAAACAATTTGATGATATAAGTCCCTAGATGTGTTCCAAGGAATCCTTGCTTGGTGCTTGGATTGATCCTTGGTTGTGTACCTTGGTGGATAAGACCCTAGTTGTGATCTAGGGCCCCCAACTGCATTCTGGGGTATCCTGGTCTGGGACCAGGCAGTTTCTTGGTTAAGTACCAAGCCGCGATGATGTGTGATCTTCTTCTCTCCCAGGATGGTCCATGAGACCTAGGAGCAGTTAAGAAGGACACGATCACATCATTGACCTTCCTCTTATGCTGGGATGATAAAAGCTTATAAGTTATATCATGAGACCTTTGTGGACATTCTGCCATTAAAGAAGAACCCCCCCTTTGACCTTGTTGTCTTTGCAACCCTTTGCTTGAGCCACGTCCTCCTTAATGTTTATGTGGTTTGGTTCTTTGCTAGCTGCCTTGACTTGTTGACTATTCTAATTAATATTTTATGATTAAAATATTAATTATTTAATTTGTTTAATTAATTAGGGTTTAATCTAACCCTAATGTTAGGGTTAATTTAGCTAACCCTAACCTACCTACCAAACTATAAAAGAGAGACCTCTCCCCTCATTCTCTCACTCATTATTCTTCCTACAAACATTCTCTTGGTCTGAGTTTTTGTTGCGGCTCTCTTTGTTCTAGTTGTGAAGTGGTGCGACCCTCCTTTGAATAGGTTCTCTTGCTGAGTTTTTGGTGCGACCCTCCTTGGATCTATTTCTCTTGCTGAGTTTTTGGTGCGGCCTTCCTTGGATCTAATTCTCTTGCTGAGTTTGTGGTGCGACCCCTCCTTAGATCTGTTCTCTTGCTGAGATTTTGTTGTTGATTGCAGCTTCATGAGACATTCTCCAAGTCGTTCTCCTCTAGACTTAGTTGAGATGATCTGTGAGATAGCCCATGTGATGGGTGTGTCATACTCCTCTGGATTGAGTTGAGATGACGTGTGGTCTCTTGTCGTACTCCTCTGGATTGAGTTGAGATGACTTGAAATGGTCTCCTGTTAGACTCCTATGGACTTAGTTGAGTCGATTTGAGATGGCTCTCCAGATGGTACTCCTATAGACTTAGTTGAGTCGATTTGAGATGGCTCTCCAGATGGTACTCCTATGGACTTAGTTGAGTTGATCTATTGAGAGTGATGTTCTTGTGGTTGAGCACAGGTGGACGTGTCCCTAGTGACAGAGCACTAGAGGATGTGTGAGATCCCTTGCTATATTGTCAGAGTAAGACTTTGGTAAAACCCTAATTGTGTTGTAAATGGTACAAGTCGATCCCACCATGTAAAAGATAATTAATATTGTGTAATGATTAATTATATTTTAAGTTGTTTAGGTCAGCCCTATTGTGCCAATAGACACATCCATTTGATGTGTCTAAGTCTTGTATTTATATGAGAGATAGATCCCCATTGTGGATCACTCTCACTTGTCATCTCATGATTTCAGACCTACTTGTACGACTGAAGTGCGCATCCTTATAAGGCGCTAGCTTTCTCAGTTATAGGGCACCCTCTTGTGTGCTAGGGTTTGGTGGTGGATGGTGGATCTTCTCTTGGAAATATAAGCAAAGGATTGCTGGGTTTTTCCCTTGATTGAGAAGGGTTTTCCCAGGATAAATTCTGGTGTCTTTTGTGCATGGTTATTCTTCTTGTGATCTTGGTTTACTGCAACTAGTGTAGTGTTGCTGCAGTGGTTATGGTTCAAGTAAATGCTAAACATAAATAAACTACAGATGTTTGAGCTAAGCACTAAAATTTAACATGGTATCAAAGCAGTTCTTGAAGATGATCATGTGCACAGTAAATGAAGGTAGGCCGTGGACATTTTAAAGGCTGTTAGAACCCTTGCCGTTGGTGTAAAGGAGAGGGTCGAACCTTCCCTTAAAATTTTGTGGTGAAGTTCAAGGCTGGCCGTAGGCCTATTAGACCTGGCTGAGCCTTGTTTAAGATGATTACCAGCATGGAGAGGCTCCTCTAGGGCTACTGCAGAAGAGTCCTAACAACAGAACTATTACGAACTTAACCTCATACCTTAACAACATATTTAAAACAATTTTATGACTAAATTCATGCCTGTTCTAAGGTTGATCTGAGGGGGATTACAAAGCCGAGTATCTGAGGCTGGAAGACTGAGTTTTTGAGGTAATTGCAGGCAGACTAAGGACAGATCCAAGGTGCATATCTGAAGTGAATCTTAGGACTAATTTTGAGGTGGTTTGAGAGCAGATAGGTCGAGCCTCCTGAGGATTTTTAAGGCAAACTATGAGACAGTGGGGCACAAGATCTGAGGTCAAACCTGGGCAAGGTTGTGGTCTTTTTTCTGTGGTATATTATAACAAGTTACATCGAATCTTCAGACCCACTCTTTGTGTGATTTGAGGACTATTCAACATTATATATTTCAGACTATTTTAGGTGAATTTTAGAGTAAGTTATGGCCGAGTTTTTTACAGCAGTTTCCAGTAAAGAATTTAGGGCTGTTGTTTATAAAGTTTCAGAGTTGTTGGATGCAAGTTTGAGGGCGAAGTTTGGATATATCTTATGTATACCCAAAGCGAAAATTGAGTAAACAACTAGGCCAAGATTGAGATCTATCTGGGACACAAGTTTCGGCTTGCTACATGAAGTATGCTAACCAAGCCCTAAATCTAAGTTTGAAGAAAGTTTTGAGCAAATTTCTGAAAACTTATTTCAAGGATGATCCTTGGCGTGACTTTTGAGTGTGTGCTATAAGTGCACCTTATGCAAGCTCTAGTGGACATCAAGGAGACTAGACTTGCAACTAGTGATGTGCAAGGTTTCAAGCCCTTGTCACTATGCAAATCATTGTCCTTTGTGGAAGAAAGGAAAGCAACATTAGCCACCTCAAAAGAAGTCGAGGAATGCAAGCAAGAACAACGAGGAGTTCTTCTCTATTTCAATCTTCTCGGGAAGACCAAAAGCAAGATTGAGCATGATTGCAGACTAAGGTAAGTTTTGTACTAGTTTCCTTAATTGATTTTATCATTTCTCTGTAGTAGCTTGCTTTTGATAATGAAGGGTATTATCCCTGGTGTGGGTGTTATCCTAATACAAGAGGCCATATTTCTTATTTCATTATTGAAGGGTCATGATCCCTGATACAGGAGTCCAATTCTTCTTAGTTGGTTATTATCCTAATACATGAGTCCATTTTGATTGTTATCCCTACGAGAGGTCATCTTGGTTATTATCCTAGTATGGGAGGCCAACAAAGTACTGTAGAGACAGTAGAGGACCTGAGAAGATATTGGATGTCTCCAAGTTAGCAGCACCGGAAAAGAAAGATGTCTATCCTTCAGACTTCAGAGGGAGTCACTTGACTCAAAGGGAGTCGAACTATTTGAGAAGAAGGAAGAAACAATAGCTTCTACCCCTTCAACAGTTCAGAGGGAGACAATTATTGATCCAGTTGATCATGTAGCTCCAGCTGATGATTCCCAAAGACATGGCAGTAGGCCGGGAGAGGCCTATATGGGCTCGACAGACTCTGCTGGAGGCAGAGGGACATGCGACTCCTCGTGATACATTCCGAGAGAGTAAGAGACCACATAGATTTTCGAGCTATGTCTCAACTATGAGCCACATCATTGATACTGAACCTTCTTGGAGAAGCAACATGACAACAGTTTTAGCAAGATGTCATGACCGAAGAGTATCAGTCCATCTTGAAGAATGATGTGTGGGATATTGTTCCGAGACCGAAAGGGAAGTTTGTAGTGACTTCCAAGTGGATCTATAAGATCAAACATGCAACTGATGGAAGTGTCGATAAAATACAAAGCGAGATTTGTGGCTAAGAGGATTCTCTCAGTTGGAGGGAATAGATTATGAAGAGACATATTGCTCCTGTTGCTCGATACACTTCCATTTGTACGATTATTGATCTTGTAACATCCACGAGGTTGGATACTACATCAGATGGATGTAAAGAAAACTTTTCTCAATGATGAGATTGAGGAAGAAGCTTACATCGAGCAGCTAGATGGATTCATGACACATGAGAAGGAGTCTCATGTACGCAGGTTGAAGAAAGCCCTGTATGGACTAATGCAGACACCTCGAGCATGATTGTTGGATACTTGATGAGTTTGGGCTTCAACAAGAGTGTTGTTGATCCAACCAATACTATCACATTGTTGGTGACGAGTGCCTGATTTTGGTCCTATATGTTGATGACTTATTCCTCACCGGTTCAGAAAGCCTTATTGTTGAATGTAAGCGTGCATTGGCTTTTGAGTTCGAGATGAAGGACCTTGGTATGGTGCACTACTTCTTGGCTAGAAGTATGGCAGAGGACTGATGAGATTTTCCTGGGTCAAAGAAAATATACAGTCAAGATATTGAAGAAATTCGGGATGATAGACTGCATATCCATGCCTACACCGATGGTGATGAATCTGAAGAAGATGAATGAGGCTTCTTCTGATTCAGGCGAGATTGATCCACATCTTTACAGACAACTGATTGGATCATTGATGTATCTGGTTAACATGAGACCTGATATATACTATGCAGTGAGTGTACTTAGTCAATTTATGAGTCAACCGAGACAAACACACTGGATAACAACGAAGCATGTGTTGAGATATCTACGAGGCGCAATTGGTTATGGTCTGAGATATGCCTCCGGTGTAGACATGAGATTGCAGGGATATGTCGATGCAAATTGGGCAGGGAGCGCAGTGGACCGGAAGAACACCTCCGGTTGTTGTTTTACCTTGGGGTTTGCCATGGTTTCCTGGTGCAGTAGGAAACAAACTTCTGTGGCCTTGAGTACCATAGAAGCAGAGTACATTGCATTATGTGTGGAAGTCCACGAAGTAGTGTGGCTTCACAAGCTCCTTACATACTTATTTGGACATGAGATGGATTCCACCGTTATCCATTGCGATAACTAGAGCTGTGTGAAGCTCTCAGAGAATCCCGTGTTTCACGATAAATCAAAACACATTGAGATCAAATACCATTACATCAAAGATATGGTGCAGAGGAAAGCAGTACATGTGCAATACCTTTCTACACATGAGCAAGTTGCAGATGTTGTCATCAAATCGTTTTCCAGGACGAAGTTCGAGTACTTTTGTGAGAGACTTGGCCTGGTGGAGAATTCCTCCTTAGCTGAGAGTGAGTGTTGTTGATTGCAGCTTCACGAGACATTCTCCAGGTCGTTCTCCTCTGGACTGAGTTGAGACGATCTGTGAGATAACCCATGTGATGGGTGTGTCATACTCCTCTGGACCGAGTTGAGATGACGTGTGGTCTCTTGTTGTACTCCTCTGGACTTAGTTGAGATGACTTGAGATGGTCTCATGTCAGACTCCTATCGACTTAGTTGAGTCGACTTGTGTGGATCACTCTCACTTGTCATCTCATGATTTCAGACCTACTTGTATGACTGAAGTGCGCATCCTTCTAAGGTGCTAGCTTTCTCAGTTATAGGGCACCCTCTTTTGTGTTAGGGTTTGGTGGTGGATGGTGGATCTTCTCTAGACAATATAAGCAAAGGATTGCTGGGTTTTTCCCTTGATTGAGAAGGGTTTTCCCAGGATAAATTTTGGTTTCTTTTGTTCATGGTTATTCTTCTTGTGATCTTGGTTTACTGCAACTAGTGTAGTGATGCCGCAGTAGTTATTCTTGGACATATTTTGTTGAGGCTGTTAGTGGCTTCTTTTCAACCTCTAGATTGGACAGTGGTGTCCTTGTTTCAACTTTTTACTTAATGATTGGTTATGCTGGCTAGTTTTCTGATATTTCCCTAAAGTTCTTCTTGGAAAAAATGTTCACAAGATCATGATGAGATCTACCCCTGAGGGTTTGATCCATGACCCTTAAATATTTTTCTGAGCATACAGAAAAGAGGACAACAACAAGCACATCAGGTAAATCTGTTGTTTGTTTTGCTAAGGTAAAATTCAGATCCATTGTATTATTTTCGTTATTGGTTTTACATCAAAATTTGTGAATATATTGCTGATCCAAAACTACAACAATAAATAAAATTAAAAAGATATTTATGTTTCTAGTTTGCCTTTAAAATTCTAACATGGGATCAGAGCTTAGGGCGTGAAAAGAGCCCAATTGTGGCAGAATTTTGAGCTTGTGTAGATCCACACTTAAGGGTTTGTTTTGCATATCAATAGTAAGTTTGTTTTATATCAGATCTTGTTTTTAGTATGGCTTCATCTTCAGTCAAAGCATAAGATAGGCTTGAAGGGGATTCAAATTTCAATACCTGGAAGGCTAAGGTTTTTAACATCCTAGAAGAACGTGACTTGGATGCGCTGGTTACTAGAGAAATGGAAGAACCTACTTCAAATGCAAGAAGATCAACCTATAAGAAGAGGCAGGCCAAAGCCAAGAGGGTCATTTTTTACTTAGTTAAAGATAACATGATGCATCTTATTGCTCATCTAAGGACAACTAAGGAATGCTTTGATGCCCTAGCAAATCTATATGAAAAGATGACCCCAACTCAGAAGAGGACTTTGAAGAAACAACTGCGTACATTAAAGATGGGAAATGATGAAACCATCTCTGCTTTCTTTTCCAAAATTTCTCAAACAAGAGATCAACTTGCAACAATTGAAGTTGCAGTAGATTATGATGACTTTGTACAAACAACAATAAATGGTCTTTCTGAATCACGGGAGACATTTATCTCATCAGTAAATGGAAGAGAAGTTCAGCCCAACTTTGAGAGATTATAACATGATTGCTTGGAAGAAGAGGGTAGACTTAAAAACATAAATAAACCCTCAACGGTGAAAGACCATGCTCTTTTAGTCAAAGCCAAGAAATGGAAGAGGTTTCCTCAACACAAAGGAAAATGTAAGAAATCTCAAGGTAAAACACTCTCACTCTCACTCTCATTTATCTAAAGTAAGATGCTTTAACTGTAACAAGTTAGGTCATTATGCAAAAGACTGCAGGAACCTTCCTTCATTGCAGAAACATAAAGGCAGGTTCCATGCTTCAGTTGAAACTGAGGAAGAAGAGCCTCAAAGAAAGAGAACCAGAGCTGCTACTAAAGAACAAGAACGATGCAGAGAAAGTTATCTTGTTTCAACTCTCTCCGGTGCTGTCATCAAATCAGAAGAAATCTAGTTAGTAGAAAGTGGAGCCTCCAAGCACAATACGGGCTTCGAACAGAACCTTGTGAACTACCGAGATAAGAAGTTTAATGTGAAGGTAGAATTGGGTATGATGACACTTATGCCATCAAAGGAATTAGATCAACATCTTTTTAGCTTCAGCGAGATAATGCATTTCATATTAAAGAAATTCTTTATGTTCCTGGACTAAAGAAAAAATCTTATATTAGTTGCAGTTCTAGAAAGTAAAGAGTATTCAGTGGCCTTCTCCAAAGGAAATGATCTTATGTGGCCCTCAAATGGAAGTATGAGCTCAACCAGGACAATCAATGCTTAAGACAATGGACTTTAGAAAGTCACTGGTCAAGTTATTCAAGCATTAACTCATGAGATGATCAACCCCTGTGAACTATGACACATAAGGTTTGGACATCTCAACTATAATGCTCTCCTAGGTTTGCAAAAGATGGCAACATATATGCTAATTTTCTCTTTTGAGCATGATAGTATTTGTATAGGCCGTGCCCTTGGTAAAAATACAAAGAAAACTTACCCTCATAGTAACAAAAAAACTAATGTTATCTTAGATCTTATTCATTCTGATCTTTGTGGACCTGTGACTGCTCCGTCCATGAATGGTTGTCTTTATTATATCATTTTTATTGATGATTGCTATCGTAAAACCTAGATTTATTTTCTGAAAACTAAAGATGAATCTTTCAATAAATTTCAGGATTTTAAGAATCTTGTTGAGAATCAGACCGGTAGACATATCCTTGTTTTCATAACAGACAATGGAAAAGAGTTTGATTCCCACAAGTATGATGATCTCTGTCGGGCTTCTGGGATTAAGAGGGAGCCGACTATGCCTTATAATCTACAACAGAATGGGGTTGCAGAAAAAAAGAACAGGACAATTTGTGAAGCAGCCAGAGCCATGATGTATGATCATAATCTTCCGTTGTCTCTTTGGGCCGAAGTTGCAAGCACTGCAGTCTATATTCAGAACAAGTGTCCTCATAAGGCCCTGGAAGAGAAAACTCCAGTAGATGTTTTCACTGGTAAGAAACCTTCAGTTGACCATTTGATAATTTTTGGTAGCCCTGCCTACATTCATGTACCAAAAGAAAAGAGGACTAAGCTAGAGCCCTCTGGAAAGAAAGACAATTTTGTGGGGTACAGTGAGACCTCAAAAGCATATCGAATCTATGTACCAGGGGAAAAGTACGTAGAGGTCAGTAGAGATGTGACCTTCCATGAGGAAGACGCTTTTCGTTGTTCCAGAGAACTTCCATGTGATACAAAGGAGCAGGAAGCTCCATATCCAAAACCTTAAGATTCACAACTTTCGGATGAGCAGAGGGAGGAGGCCAGAGAGCCTTCAGTGGATCCCATAAGGGATTATGATGAGTTTCCCCTAGAGAAACCTCCTGTCAAAAGGAAGCTAGCATGGTGCCGTGAAATTTTAAAGGAAGCAGAAAAGCATGCAACACCTAAAGGTACTTTCAGAGAAAGCAAGAAGCTAGATAAATACTCAGGTTTGATAGCTTAGTTGAATTTTGTGATTGACTCAGAACCTTCTAGCTTTGATGAGGATGCCAAACATAAAGTGTGGAAGGATACCATGATAGAAGAATATGAGTCAATATTGAAGAATGATGTATGGGAAGTGGTCCCAAGACCTCAAGGCAAATCATTGCTAGCCTCTAAATGGATTTACAAAATAAAGCATGCAGTAGATAACAATGTTGAAAAATTCAAAGCTAGATATGTGGCTTGTGGCTTCTCTCAGAAAGAAGGAATTGATTATGACGATATCTTTGCTCCTGTTTCCAGGTATACCTCTATCAAAATCATCATCTCTCTTGCTTCAATTTTTGATTGGAAACTTCACCAAATTGATGTTAAGATTGCCTTTCTTAATGGTGAAGTTGAGTAAGAGGTTTATATCGAGCAACCTCAGGGTTTCGTGATCCATGAGAAAGAATCCCATGTCTTCAAACTCAAGAAAGCCTTGTATGGATTGAAACAAGCTCCGAGAGCTTGGTATGGAAGAATTGACAGTTTTCTTCAGAGTCTTGGGTTCACCAAGAGTATAACAGACCCTAATCTTTATATAAAGATTGTGAAGAATCATCCTGTTATCTTGGTTTTATATGTGGATGATTTGTTCCTTATTGGAGAGGAACATCTGATAGCTCAGACTAAGAGGGAGCTATCAACAGAGTTTGAAATGAACGACTTAGGTCTTATGCATTACTTTCTTGGCTTAGAGGTGTGGCAAAAACCTGGTGAGATCTTTCTCTCACAAAGCAGGTGTTCAGTTGACGTGCTTCACAGATTTGGGATGTTGGATTGTAAGTCCATGACCACACCTATGATTTCTAACCTGAAGAAGTTACATGATCAAGCTACAGGTTCAGATCTAGAAGAGCCTATCGTATATCGTCAGATTATTAGGTCCTTGATGTATCTAGTACACACTAGACCAAACATTTGTTACGTAGTGAATTCCCTCAACCAGTTCTTGTGGGAACCGAAACACATTCATATGGTTGCTGCTAAGCATATTCTCATATATATCCGAGAGACTATAGCCTATGGGCTCAGATACACTTCCAGTGGAGTTGTAATGCTTCATGGCTATACATATTCATATTGGATGAGCAGTACAGTGGACCGGAAGAACACTTCCAAATATTGTTTCAGTTTGGGTTCATCTATGATCTCCTGGTCCAACAGGAAGAGGGGCTCCATAGCCCAAAGCACTGCAGAAGTAGAATACATTGTTGCAAGTGCTGCTAGTAGAGGAGCAATGTGGCTTAGAAAACTACTCTCAGATTTGTTCAGTGCTGAGATGGAACCCACAGTGATTCACTGTGATAACCAAAGCTGTATAAAGCTCTCCGAGAATACTATGTTTCATGATAGATCGAAACAAATTAAGATGAGATATCAATATGTTCAGGACATGGTGCAGAAGAACATTCTCTCTATTCAATATGTTCTGACGACGAAACAAATTGCAGATATTTTGACCAAGTCCCTGTCACTGACAAATTTTGTGTACTTTCGAGACAAGCTTGGTGTTGCTGAGAATGCCTCTCTTGTTGAGAGGGAGTGTTAAAATTAAGCAGTTGCAAGAGCCATTCTCTGGGAGGATGGAAAAGACTCTAGCTGAGATCTTGGGCCCCCAATACACTCCTGGGGTTCTTGGTATGGGACCAAGCAGTTAGAGCCATGTCAAAAGACCCTAGTGAGGGCCCCCAGTGTATTGCTGGGGTTTTTGGTTAGGGACCAAGGAGTTTGATGATATAAGTCCCTAGATGTGTTCTAGGGCCTCTGGATATGTTCCAGGGAATCGTTGCTCGGTGCTTTGATTGATCCTTGGTTGTGTACCTTGGTGGATAAGACCCTAGTTGTGATCTAGGGCCCCCAACTGCGTTCTGGGGCATCCTGGTCTGGGACTAGGAAGTTTCTTGGTTAAGTGCCAAGCTGAGATGATGTGTGATCTTCTTCTCTCATGGGATGGCCCATGAGACCTAGGAGCAGTTACGAAGGACATGATCACATCATTGACCTTCCTATTATGTTGGGATGATAAAAGCTTATAAGTTATATCATGAGACCTTTGTGGACATTCTGCCATTAAAGAAGAACCCCCCCTTTGACCTTGTTGTCTTTGCAACCCCTTGCTTGTTGAAATAATGTTATTGCAAAGAGTATTCTTATTATTATTGATATATTATTTATAGGATTAATCCCCATTGTGGATTAATCATGTCGGTAATTGTATTAGGACCAAATCCCCTTTTGCGGATTGGTCAACAGACAATTATAATAGGCAGAATAAGAAGTCGGCCCCAATAGTTAATAAGAAGACCCAGAAATATAATAAAAGTGGGTTTACCCACCTAGATTAAGAAGTTGGCCCTGCCAGTGAAGAGGCACTTTACACATGCCAGAACTTGTATAAATAAAGGAGGCTAGCGCCTCATTTGAACACAACTCACTTGCTCAGTTTGAGAGACAAGTTATGATCTGTTACCGGCAAAGGAGAGGGAGAAGAGTGATGCATCTTTTGGAGAGGACTTTCTGTATTGGTTTGAGTTATCTCTTGACATTGTATTGGCAATTTATGATAAGGAATTTTTTGCTGGGTTTTCTTCCCCTAGAGGGTTTCTCAGGATAAATGCCGTGTCTCTTGTGAATGTGTATTTTTCAATGATCTTGTTCTTATGTTGCTCTTATCTATTGAAATGCAAAGAACTATAATAATGGCATAAAACATTAACATGGTTTTAGAGCCAACCTGAAGGAAGCATATTTCGCAAGAGAAAAACGTCATTGTTACCAGACATGAAAATTAGGGCTTTTTATTGGTGAAGCTTTTCAGCTCCGAATCCACCTAGAAAGTTGCGCTCTCCCCCATGGATCATTTTGGCACCTTCAGCGCACCTTTTCAGTGGCTAGATCTCCCGGAAAATGTAACCCTAGTTTCACAAAGTACCAGAAAACCAGAAAACCAGAGTACTAGAAGTACCAGAAGTACCAGAAAACCAGAAGCACCAGTTTAGAAATCCGCAGATCAGATTTGAAGGGGTAAAAGTTGGATTTTTGAAAATCTGACTGCACCAGATAACTCGCCTCAGCTCAACGCACCTATCCCCTGGATCAGAATTTCAAAATTTGAAGTTTGAAAAATTAGGGTTTCCTCATAAAACCCTAAGTTGCAGTTGCAGTCTCAGAACCAATTGCAGTTGCAGTACCATTTGTAGTTGCAGCCGTAGAACCGGTTCTAATCACCCTTGAAGCTTTTGGTAATGATTACCGCTGCTACCAAATGGAGCCACTACCTGCAAATGTTATCCGAGGTATGTACTCACATATGTTTAATGGTTAAACCCTAAAGAGTATTTGCAGGAGAAGGGATCTCTTGCCATAGATCCAGATGGATCTCAAGATCCAACACATTCAGAGGAATGATGCAACCCAGGTGTGATTATTCTAATATGCATCTATTTGTTATGAAATTATCTTGATCAGTGTTGCATGTTGAAGCTATGATCAAATTATTAGAAGAATTAAAAGTTGATCATAGAGCTTATCCTCTAAACTAACCTTCTATCAAAATAGTGTATTGTCTTAATACAACAGACAGGTTGAAGAAAACACTCGTCACTTGAGTGAAGGAGATCTGGAAGATAAACAAGCACTCATTCTTGAGGACAAGGCTCCAGGTTTGATTAACCAAGATTAATAAGATTCAAAGGTACACATGATAAACTAATGACTATAATTGAGATAACAGTCGTCGTAAAGTATTATACCTAATAGCATGTGAGCATATAGAGGTATATGCTTTGCCTGATACAACTAACACCTCCTCTAGGAGAAACCTTGTGTGTTAGTTCCAGGTTGCCATGGAAGAATGCTTGGTCCCAACACTATGAGAGTGTTGACTTCATTTCGTATTGTATTCCTTACCTTTAATCTTTGCTTCAGATAAATTATAAGTGATATCTCTAAAGGAGCTACTATGATGATTGTTCATGCTATTGCTTTATATTATCAAGAAGGATATTATTCTTGCTTCTTGTTTTGTTGACCTTGTTCCAGGTCACATGAGGAAGCTATAGCGAAGGTTGCAGAAGGCAACATGCTAAAGGAGAGACCGTAAATGAAGCAATCATCACTGGAAGAGAAGAAGGTGACGTGCATAAGCTATAGGATCACTCAGAAGCTGCCATGACCCACGCCGTTGAAGAATTTTGGCATCGAAGATTAACTCTCTTCAACTACAAGGTGCTACCATACATATGCAAAGCGGTCACAGGTTTACTAGAACTCAAAGGTGACCATGAAGGCGTATGCAATGGATGTGCACAAGGGAAGAACATCAAGAACCCGTTTCCGAAGAGGGACAACAAGACAGAAGGAGTCCCAGAACTCATCCATTCAGATGTGTGGGGCCCAATGCCATCATCCTCCATTAATGGGTATGTATACTATGTATCGTTCATTAATGATTATTCTCGTAAAAGACCTAGATATATTTGAAGTGTTCAGCAAGATCAAGGAATTCAAAGCCTTGATAAGAGAACCCTTCTGTAAGGAAGATTAAGATACTCAGGTCAGATAATGGAGGAGAATATACCTCAAAAGAGTTCGTGAACTTATGCAAAGATGTTGGGATCAAGATCCCCAACAAAACAGTGTAGCTGAACGGAAGAACATAACCATGCTGGAAGCTGTGAAGATCAAGATCTTCCAATGTGCTTATGGGCAGAAGCAACAATGACAACTGTTTATGTGCAGAACCGATTATTTCATAGTGCACTTGGGTTCAAGACCCCGGAAGAGATGTTCACCGGAAAGAAGCCAGAGGTAAGCCATCTCA
The DNA here is from genome assembly GCA_032191745.1 of Picea mariana. NCBI lineage: Eukaryota > Viridiplantae > Streptophyta > Pinopsida > Pinales > Pinaceae > Picea > Picea mariana. Next base: position 152,770 of record JASDQU010100096.1, read on the forward strand.
AAAATATTTGGCTATCCATTGCTTATTCATATACCTAAAGAAAAGAGAAACAAGCTGGACCCTTCAGGAAAGAAGGGAATATTTGTGGGGTCTCCAAGGCCTTCAGAATCTACATACCAGGTCACCGCCACATTGAGATCAGAAGGGACGTGACCGTTGATGAAGAAGCAACACTTAAGAAATCAAGAAGATGCCAGCTTGAAGAGGTATATGAAGAGGAACCTGTAAATCCTAGGATTGCAGAATCAATGAGGGAGGTTCCTGGAACTGCAGAACCTGTAAGGGAAGTCGTAACTTCCCCTGATGAGGAGACTCCTGAAGACCATGATAGAACAAAAGTACAAGAACCTTCTCAAATGACCTTCTCCCATAAAAGAAACCCTGCTTGGGCAAGAGAGCTTATTCAAGATAGATAGAAGTATGGTGTTCCAGAAGGAACCTCGAGATAGGTGAAAAGACTAAAGCCATTCTCCAGCTATACGACTTTGATGTGTGATCTTCTAGAAGAAGAACCTACTTTCTCTGAAGAAGCCATTCAGAGAAAAGAATGGGCAGATGCCATGATAGAGGAATACCAATCCATAATGAAGAATGAAGTATGGGAAATAATTCCCAGATTGAAGAATAAAGATGGGGTATCCTACAGATGGCTCTTCAAAATAAAACATGCTGCTAATGGAAATATTGAGAATTATAAAGCAAGATTTGTCGCTCATGGTTTTTCCCAGAAGGAAGGCGTTGACTATGAAGTGACATTCGCTCCTGTGGCCAGATACACTTCGATCAGAACCATCATAGCTCTTGCAACTAAGATGAAATGGAAGCTGCACCAGATGGACGTGAAGACAGCTTTCCTGAATGGTGTTATCGAAGAGGAAGTGTATATCGAGCAACCCCAAGGATTTGAGGTTGAAGACAGGAAGTCTCATGTCTGCAGATTGAAGAAAGCCTTATACGGATTTAAGCAAGCTCCCAAAGCTTGGTATGGCCGTATAGACAGTTTCTTGACGAGCTTAGGCTTTACCAAGAGTAAAGCAAACTCAAATCTCTACTTCCAAATTATGGATAATGAACCAGTAATATTACTACTGTATGTGGATGACTTATTCTTAACTGGAGAAGAAAAACTCATCACTGAATGTAAAAAGAGACTTGCGGCAGAATTTGAAATGAAAGACCTTGGCCTAATGCATTACTTCTTAGGTCTTGAGGTATGGCAGAGTCCAGAAAGGATCTTCCTTAACCAAGGGAAGTACACGATCGAGATCTTAAAGAGATTCGACATGCTGGAATGCAAACCCATGAATACACCCATGGAAGCGAAGTAGAAGCTACTGGTCGATACTTCGTCAGACTTGATAGATGCCACACTGTACAGACAGATTATTGGATCGCTGATGTACCTGACGAACACCAGACCATACATTTGTTTTGCAGTGAACACCTTGACTGATTCAGATTGGGCAAGAAGCGTTGTTGACAGAAAAACCACTTCCGGATGCTGTTTCAGTTTGGGACCAACCATGATCTTGTGGCAGAGTAGGAAGCAATCCAGTATTGCTCTCAGCACAGCGGAAGCAGAGTACATTGCCGCATGTTCTGCTAGCTGCGAAGCTATATGGCTTCGAAAGTTGCTGACTGGCCTATTTGACTTGGAGATGAGAGCAACCGTGATTCTATGTGACAACCAGAGCTGCATAAAGATGACAGAGAATCCTATATTCCACGACAGGTCGAAGCACATAGATATCCGCTATCATTTCATCTGCGACATGGTACAGAGAGGAGTCTTGAAGCTCCAGTACATTAGCACGGATGAACAGGGTGCTGATGTGTTGACCAAACCTCTATCTCGTGTAAAGTTTGAACACTTTCGAGATAAGCTTGGTATCGTCCGAAAGGACCCTCCCTGAAAGGGGGAGTATATATATTCCTTGCTTCTGACCTCGGTGTTATACGTAAAGCAAGATGAGTCATTGCTTCTGACCTCACTGTTAGACGTAAAGCATGACGCTGTGTGTTCCTTGCTTCTGACCTCGCTATTAGACGTAAAGCAAGATGAGTCATTGCTTCTGACCTCGCTGTTAGACGTAAAGCATGACGCTGTGTAATCCTTGCTTCTGACCTCGCTGTTAGACGTAAAACATGACGTTGTGTATTCCTTTCTTTTGACCTAGTTGTTAGACGTAAAGCAAGATGATTCCTTGCTTCTGACCTCGTTGTTAGACGTAAAGTAAGATGATGATGTGCTCCTTGCTTCTGACCTAGTTGTTAGACGTAAAGCAAGATGATTCCTTGCTTCTGACCTTATTGTTAGACGTAAATCAAGATGATGATGTGCTCCTTGCTTCTGACCTAGTTGTTAGACATAAAGCAAGATGATTCCTTGCTTCTGACCCAGTTGTTATACGTAAAGCAAGATGATGTATACCTTGCTTCTGACCTCGTTGTTAGACGTAAAGCAAGATGTGACTGACACTGAGCTACCAGCTTAACAACTGTGACATTGAGCCAGTTTAGTACTGTGATGTGCCAGCCTAGTGCTGTGATGAGGTATCATTTTTACTGATACATATTGATGTAGATGATGATGGCATTCTTTCGAGAATGATGATGCTGCCGATGAAGAAAACTTCCGATGACTCGTAAATATGCCAGCCAATGTTCCAAGATGATATTGACGATACTGTCCTCCTGATGCCACTGATGATGCAGACCTCTCTCGCCTGATGCTGTTGAAGAATACCCTTCTTGTTAAGGGGGAGTGTTGAAATAATATAACTGCAAAGAGTATTCTTATTATTATTGATATATCATTTATAGGATTAATCTCCAATGTGGATTAATCATGTCGGTAATTGTATTAGGACCAAATCCCCTTTTGCGGATTGGTCGATAGACAATTATAATAGGCAGAATAAGAAGTCGACCCCAACAGTTAATAAGAAGACCCAGAAATATAATAAAGGTGGGTTTACCCACCCAGATTAAGAAGTCGGCCCTGCCAGTGAAGAGACACTTCACACATGCCAGAACTTGTATAAATAAAGGAGGCTAGCGCCTCATTTGAACACAACTCACTTGCTCAGTTTGAGAGACAAGTT